>CABFOV010009252.1:0-14303 GCA_902141375.1 Timema poppense
ATGTTTTCAGTACTGTAAAATTATAGAATCATACAGGCCACTAAAGTGTGTAACTCGAATTAAATGAACAATAAGTGAGTCATTCAGATGCAGCATACGAGGACTCCCTCTTCTAATTAGGTAGCTGAAGTTGATTGGTTAAGCAGTATGTATGCAGGGGATTCCCTTCTCTGGCCTTAAAGATGATTGGTCCAGCAGTATGCAGGCAGCTACCTACATAATTTTCCAACTGCTCACGCTCTGTACACCAAAGAAATATCACAGCATAAATAGGAAGTGCGTTCTTACCTCATAGATTATGCAGTTAAGTTGTAAATTAAAAAGTTTATATAGTAGAGGAAATTAGTTAGCAAGGAAAAAAGTAAAACTTTTGAAATACTTTAGTAGGTCTATAAAAACTTAATATTAAAGTTTGTTAAAATATAATTTAATAATGGACAAAAAAAATAATGACAAAAAAAATGTATCTGAGGTTTCAATTATATATGATCAATTTATACAAAACATGTATGTGGAAGTCAAAGTCTGAGTTTTCTGAAAACTCATATTTAACCCAATAAAACATGTTTTATTTTAGAAAAAACCGGTCAGGCTGGGTGTTTTTAAATTAAAAATTGTGCTTTTTCTGACATTGCTCTCAGCAGGCTCAACCAGGAATAGAACCCCATTCTCCTCATCATCAGCAGAATTGTTAAGTAAGTTACTACATTAAGATAATGTGTGGCATAATGGACAAGTTTGGCTTTTTTTTCTTTGAATTCAACTTGCAACCATACACTCACTATATTATGCTCATAACGGCTGCTATATCTTAACTCTGACCACACATTTTATTTATATTCAAGACACACAGTATTTTAAAATAACTGCATGAGCTTTTAAATTTCCTCTTTCAGGTGTGAATTATAGAAAAAATTATTTTGGTTCTAACACCTTTTTCACTATTTTCAATGAAAAAATACCAAACTACTATACTTAGTTGATCTTTTTTAGTTATTATGTTTTGAGTGGTGTCAGAAATAATGGAAATTTTCTTTCATCATTGAAAATTTACATCTTTATAGTTTATGAAAGTATTTGAATAATATCATTCTCTACTTTAGGACTTGTACCACCTATACCGATTTTGTTTGGGGGGTCTTGACGTCACTTCCAGTGTGCGCTGGCATTGGGCTAGCACAGCCTGGAGGTCAAATGATCAAGCCTCCCAGAACTCATAACGGGAAGAGAAGACACAGGAGTAGGTTCAGCCGGACCAGCCTTGTGATCGTCTTGGGAGATTGTTGTGTGCGTTTGGGGAGAATTTGGAACTTATTTGCTAATATGAGCTGCAATAGATGAAAGCAGTTTAAAATCACAGTCAATGGGTTTGTTAGTGATGAAATCCCATATTTTTCATAAGACCGCCATTGCGAGAAGAGTGTGACCTTGTAATTTTGTAGCATGTCAATCAGACAGATTAGACAGCTACAATTAAATATCAATATTTTAATAATTTACAAAAGAAAAAAAATATTAACATATTTAATTGAGTAATCTACCTCAAAGTTTATTTTCTCTGACTAGATGCAGTCAAATAAAATTACATATCTCCCCAAAGTGAAACACGTGGTTGTTAAAAATATTGTCTTTTGATAAATACTGTAGCAGTTATCAAAGAAGAGGATTAATATTATCATATTTATGAATAAAATACGTTAACGCATACCCTTTGCCAGTGGATGACGTCGGATAAATTTACATACGCTTGCCATGCTGTATACAAGAAAATATAGTAAAGTACATATATATCATAAATTCTCATAAAAATAATTACTGATCCTGAATAACATAATTAAAACAAATATATTTAAATATAAGATGCTTTGGTGTCTACTCACCATTTCGAGATATCTTTGAATTCACTTGTCACACATGTGAAGTATATAACTATTCAATGATGGCGGCCACATCTACTATCGTAATTACAGCAGACGAACAAATGAAGTGTGTATCAAAATCAACCCACTGACCTACAGAGAAGGCAGAGAAGACTGGCGGCGAATCTAGCAAACACGTTTTACAAGCGTCAGTCTCTGGTTCATTCCTTTTTGCCTCCACCTTCATCCGTATTTCTCCTTTCTATATTCCTGTGTATATCACCCTTTTTGCTTTGTTCCGTTCGTATCAGATTTAGCACTATATAAACCCCTCCAGCCAGATCCCCATTACAGCAACTTTACTGCAACCCAGCGTTGAAGGAAGAACTTCTGCACCGTGCCGCATCAAAGAACACGACGACCATGAAGTTTGGGCCGTCAGGATCCATCGCCGCCATGGATGGGACCACGGACTTCGTTCAATTAAGTACCATCAAATAATCAAACAAGTCCTTATGACTTGAAATCTAGGTTTTGTAGTAAAAATAGGCAATGTCTATTTCCTCCTTGTAATATTCTGTATATAGTCGGAGATGATTTTCATTTGTTTTGAGAGTATGTCGAATTTACAATTGATTAACTGCAAGTCTTGTTGACTTCCTAATTTAAAGGTTTATTTTGTTGTTTAAATATTGTGTCCTCCAGAATGAGGGACAAGCCATAATAATTACTAGTTTCATGTATTATACATCAGTCCTAGAGACTATGTTGCTCTGTATATTTACCATACAGTCTTAACATTATGAGCCTTGGGCTTGGAATACAGTAATGTCCTAGTTAGAGACTTGCTAAACTTCCACAAATTCCATTAGTCAAATTTGACCCGATGTTTTTCATGACGCCGTGAACGTCATGTACACCTGTTTAATTTTTGGATGGCTACAACCAGGTTGTCTGTATTGTATTCCATATCTCAAGTTGAGTTGATGGAATTCTTTATTTTGTGTTGGTTAAGCAGTCACGCTTCTCGTGCAGTATTAGCTTCGCTGAACAAACCGGGAACTGCTATAGAGTCATAGTGGGGTTCGCGCAAATAATACCCTTTTTCTTAGCCCGGTTTTTGGCCTCCTATTGTGTTAGTGTTACTCTTAGTTTAATTGCAACTAGGTTTGTGTGTACTATAGAATGCGTTGGCAATACCGTAAGGGAAAGAGACCAACCATAGTACTATTTTGTTGACACCTGCTTATTAGCCATCAACCACTATAATCGGGGAGCCTTTCTATTGTTTATCATTATACAAAATGTTTTAAAGAGTTAAATTTACAACCCAAACTGGCTTAACTGATTTAAAGTTATATATCTTGTTCTATATTTTGTTATTAACTACTTGAATATTTTCTTCTTTAGAGAGATCCATCCAGTAGCCCGGCTCCTGCACAGCCCTGGTAGATACAGCAGAATAATCAAATTCACAAAGTCTTATTGCCTGCACTAAAATTCAAAGTATAACCCGTAATATCATTGTAAACCTTAAATTTTGTTATATCTGTTTTTTATGTTTAATAAATCTATTTATTGTTTAAACTTTATTCTTTCTCTTTTTAAATAGTTGTAACCTGTAGGATAACAAAATATCACAATTTGGACCAACCAGTCCACAGAGTTTAATACCACAAGGTGCTGAGGGATCTTCTCAACCAGGAATGTGGCAACAAACCATTCAGGAGGCCCGAGAGATGAGGAACCCGCCAAAACAGTGAACCCCAGTCAAGCGCCCTCATTCGATGCATGACAGTGGCATGATGCCAGCCATTATGGATGTGCCCTCACGACATCGAGTCAAGTCCCGATAAGATGACCTTAGTATATCTAAGAGATGATAAGCCCGCCGAAGTAGATGACTCCAACCTAGGTGTCCCCATTCGACACGTACTGGGGCAGCATGTTGACAGTCGTGGTGGATGTGCCATCGTGAGCCAAATCACAGTAAGGTTGTTGTTACCCTCTTACATGTTTTCACTTTGTATTACAGCTCCCTTGCACTCCCAAAGCTCATCACTCTCTTTTATTTAACTACAGCACCCCTCGCCCCCGGCAAATAACTTTGTTGCCAGGTGGCAAGGTCCATCTCTCTCCGCCAACACCCCCCCTGAATGGCCTGTATCCACCTGCCAAACCCCATCCTTGCTATCAGCTACACCACATGTCTATAACAGTGTCTCACAGAAGCAACCCGACAGAAGTGAATTAAGGCCATTCAACCATAAAATTTTATTGCACTATTTTAACAAGTGTACAAATATAATATGTAAAATGTGATTAAATGATTTCAAATGACTAAAGTTCACCGGATATATGAGGTCAAACTTGTTATTTTATGCTTTTTATGTGTCATTGTAAAGGTTATTATTATTATTATTATTAGCACCACGTCTTCTACCCATTCGGGTTATACGCACTTACGCTAATGTGTAGGGCGATTGTGAGATGAAATGGAGGACCTACAGTTTAACATGGAATCCGAACCACGGTGGAGGCCTGGCATTCCTCACATTCACAAGATGTCTTGTCAGAGGTGAAGGAAGGGTTTGGTAATCAGATAAATCTTTGCCGGGACCAAGGATTGAACCCCGGCCGCCAGCATAGAAGTCTGACACCTTAACCCCTAGACCGCCAGGTCACCAACCATTGTAAAGGTAAAGTAGTAGTGTACACAATGACATATTTATAATATGTTAGATGAAACTATTTTTTAACTTATAAGCAATTAAATAATGGTAAAATTGCATCATGTTTAATCTTATAAGAGTACTTTTTATATGCCTCAATATTTTGATTTTATTCCATTTTGTAGTACACAATGTCGTTATTTAAAATTTGTTTGGTTTATTAGTCTAATTCTAATCGTTAATTTTATGACTAACACAAGAATGATCATTGCAAATATAAATATGAACTGTTTATTTCATGAAATTTCTTGTTTTGATTGTACCAAAAACTCTGAGGGGGGTATGCAAGAATGTAAGTGAATGTTTAGTGGACCGACAGCGTGATCCCGAGCACACTATCGCTTAACTTTTAACCTATGATGACGCAAGCAAACCCACGCTAGTTTTTCTAATATAGGAATTTTCTAAATCTTATATTAATTTTGTGTGTTTATTTAACATGGCTAAGTTCAACGTTAAAAAGCAACACGCATCAAGACCAAGAAAATGAACCAAATGTGCTAAATCGGTATAAACTTAAAAAGATGAAAGAGTTAATTTACAATGCATCCAGGTAAGTAATAAACCCATAACAAATGTGTGCGAGTGGGGTGTATTATTATTTGCTAAATAAATAATAACTCAACATTTGTTGAGTTGATATGGAACTAAATCATACATTAAACTTCACCAGATATAGTTTTGGTTTGAATCACGGCTTCTGAAAATAATAACTAAATAGATTTAAAGTAAGCAAGTTACCAGTGGCTCGATACACATACTTGTTGGATAACAGGGCCAATCTGCCAGTCATTCAGAATCTGCTAATGTTAGATGTTAGAGTGGTCAGGCAACCAGTGGTTCATAATCAGCTATTGTTGGATGTTCCAGAGGCTAAGCTACTAGTGGTTCATAATCTGTTATTGTTGGATGTTCCAAAGGCTAAGCTACTAGTGGTTCATAATCTGCTAATGTTGGATGTTCCAGTGGCCAGGCTCTCAGTGGTTCATAATCTGCTATTGTTGGATGCTCTAGGGTTCAGGATACCCGTGGTTCATAATATGCTATTGTTGGATGCTCTAGGGTTCAGGCTACCCGTGGTTCATAATCTGCTAATGATGGATGTTCCAGGGGCCAAGCCACTAGTGGTTCATTATTTACTAATGTCAGATATTCCAGAGGCCAAGCTACTAGTGGTTCATAATTTTCTAATGTTGGATGTTGCAGGGGCCAGGCTCTCGATGGTTCATAATCTACTAACGTTGGATGTTCCAGAGGTCAGGCTACCCATGGTTCATAATCTGCTAATTGGGGTGTTAACATTTTTACGTTTACACGCTCCAGGGTTGGGATCCTGGTTGTTTTACTGTGCACTTGCTATCAAAGGCTATGTGATGATCCAATTATATGCTTAGCCCACTGTAGGATTTACTTATTAGGTCTTATTTTATATAGTTGTTGAAATTAGTAAATTTCAATGTTTATAGGTGATTTATTTAATTAATTATGCTTTTGCTGTTTTAAATTCAGCATTAAAGCGGCATAGTTCTTACTCGTTTAACCAACTGATGAGGAGAGCCAGAGCAACGCAGAAGCCACTCCAGTCCCTTATATATAACCTACCCCTTGCTTCTTGGTGCCCCTTGTCTTTAGTGTTAAAACCAGCCAATAGGAGAGCTCTTGGCAGTCTGATGATGTGAAGGCTAGCTTCCAATTGGGTAAAAGGTGGCCAACTCATCACATTTTTAAATGGAGCGAAAGAAGTTTTTAAACAAATAAAGGTTTAAAACGTAATATATTTTAATTTACTTCTGAAAATGCCATATGGGCTTGAAACTCAGTAAAATAAATAATAATTATAATAATAATAATTAATCAAAGTGGTATTAATAATGAAGATATAACATCAATTTAGAATCTTGTACTGAACATAAAATTGTTTAAATTTACCTGGTCATCCATGGGTGAAGTATTAAAAGGAAAATTTACATAAAGTTCTTTAAATAAAAATATAATTCATCCATGACTTTTCAAATATATAAGAGGGGCCCAAAACAGTATCATTACATAATGTTGGATGTTCCAGGGGCCAAGCCACTTGTGGTTCATAATTTTCTAATGTTGGATGTTCCAGGGGCCAAGCCACTTGTGGTTCATAATTTTCTAATGTTGGCTATTTCAGGGGCCAAACCACTAGTGGTTCATAATTTGCTAATGTTGGCTATTACAGAGGCCAAGCTACTGAAGGTTCATAATTTGCTAATGTTGGATGTTTGCAGGATCCATTCTTTTAGTGGTTCATAATGTGCTATAATGTGCTAGTGTTGGATGTTCCAGGGGCCAAGCTACTAGTGGTTCATAATTTGCTAATGTTGGATGTTGCAGAGGACATGCTATTAGAGGTTCATAATTTGCTAATGTTGTATGTTCTAGTATCCATGCTATTAGTGGTTCATAATTTGTTAATGTTGGATGGTCCAAGGCCCATCCATGCTACTAATGGTTCATAATTTGCTAGTGTTATTTGCTCCAGGGGCCAAGTTACTGGTGGTTCACTATTTGTTAATGTTGAATATTCCAGAGGCCATGCCACTGGTGGTTCATAATTTGTTAATGTTGGATATTCCAGAGGCCAAGCTACTAGTGGTTCATAATTTGCTAATGTTGGATGTTGCAGGGGCTATTCTACTAGTGGTTCATCATTTGCTAATGTTGGATGTTCCAGGAGCCAAACTCTCAGTGGTTCATAATTTTCTAATGTGTGATATTCCAGGATCCAAGCCACTATTGGTTCATAATTTGCTAATATTGTATGTTCCAGGATCCAAGCAACTATTGGTTCATAATTTGCTAATGTTGTTTGCTCCAGGGTTCAAGTTATTGGTGGTTCTTTATTTGCTAATATTGGATGCTCTAGGGGGTATGCTAAAAGTGGTTCAATATTTGCTTATGTTGAATGTTCCACAGACTAAAATACTAGTGGTTCATAATTTGCTAGTGTTGGATGCTCTAAGGGCCATGCTAAAAGTAGTTAAATATTGGCTATGTTGAATGTTCCATGGACTAAAATACTAATGGTTCATAATTAGTCATAAATAGGATCGTAACCACAGTACATTCCGCTACCTAAGTACATTCCGCTGTGTTACAATTTTCGTAGCCTGTAAACCAGTAATGAGAAAATGATGCTTCTACCCACAGGACACCAGTGTTGGTATTAATATTGTTAATAAAAACGAAAAGTTGGCCTGATAGATGTTTCAACTCCAATTAAAACACCTTTAAACACTTGACACTTTTATTTTAACAAAAGTGCTTAGTGATTCAAATATATTTTTGTCCAAGCACATAGTTTATAAATCTAGTTTTCTATACAATAAATACATTTTGACTAACTTCATACGTAAACTATTTTAAGATATTGATGCCTAAGTAACTTAGCGCACTTGAGGCCCAATTCCCTGGGAGAGAGTCCGATCATAGTTAAAAACCTCTGGTGCCAAGAAATACAGAGCAACAAGTTAAAAATAGAACATTGTAGGTCTTAGTAAATGAGTTCCTTTAGAAGGTATTTACAAACATATAAGATAAGCTTTATACCAGCAAGACAGTGTTGGCTGGTCACCACCACGTGCCCCTCTGTTGCCACCCTATGTTACAATCCCTACCATAACATTATAACCTCACAAGGTATTTCTCAATCTCAGAGGCTTTCTTGTCGAATAGCCTTAAAGAGCAGCCAGCAGACCAGATCATTAGACGTTGCCCAACCATCAATTCAAATGGACCACATCCCATGGGAAATAATAGTGGGGTTGTCACACATGTTTTATTTCTTAACCTCCTACTCACCAGGTCACTATAGTATCCAATGAGAAAGTGTCCTAGCTGCCTAACCACAAGCTCACTTAAGTACCCAACAAAAAGCTGCCTCAACCTCCTGCCCACCAGCTCACTGCGATATCAAGCGCCGAGCTGTCCTAACCTTCTATCCACCAGTTCACTGCAGTACCCAACACCGAGCTGTCTTAACCTCATATCCACTTGCCCACCACAGTATCCAACTCCAAGCTGTCTTAACCACCTGCCCACACCACCAGCGCACCACGGTATCCAACGCCAAGCTATCCTAAGACTCCAACCTACAAGATTACCACAGTATCAGACATCGAGCTGTACTCGCCTTATACCCAACAAATATTCATGGTCTCCCATTCTATGCTGCCCCGAGTCCTCTCATTATCTTTCCTGCCCAACTTTACTAATGGGCTATAGCCAACACTTTGGTCAGAAGAAGCAGGCCACCTCTATCAAAAGCACACGACCAACCCAACTTCAAAGCCAATTGCCCCCTTTTCACATATTGGGTAATCCACCGGCCCAGTAACTTCCCCGACCAGTTATCCCCGCATGACAGAGAAGGTAAGTGTAAGTGATAGCTGTGAGTTTATGACTCATAGAAGTGCCTCAGATAAAAACAAAATTCCAGGGTGGATCCAAAACATTGCTGATTTTAATGAGGAAGAGAGAATATGTGGAAATGCAAGATGATCAGTAGTCCTAAACAGGTTAAAATTTAAAATACATTTCGCAAGTGGAATCTAAGGTGTGATTCCAGGCAAGATGTGGTGGATATCTTGGAAAGAGTGAGAGAGTTAAAACAAATGTATGGGTTGATGAATACAGATATGTTGGATATATGTTGGCTAGAGGATCAAGTGTTTTCTAGAGTGCAGGGACTGATAGAAATAGTGGTAGATTATTTCAAAGAAATACAGATGGTTCGTGGACGGGGAAATATGTTGGGGAAGCAAAAGATACACAAAATTTTGAAAAAACTGTCTGGATATAAAATTTAATATTAAGCGTTACAAAATTAAGATTGTGGCAGATTTTCAAGCTGTAGCCATGCACTTTGAACACGCATATGAGCACATCAGAGTCTACAGTCTGGGTCTAAAAAATCATTGCTTCAAGATCTCTTCAAAAGTGGTTCATCCACTAGATTTGGGCAGTAGGCTAACATATTGGGATTGTCAGGGGCAAGGGGCAGTGTAAGCTACCTAGAGTCTCTATCACATAGTTTTTGCGCAAAACAGGAAACAATTAAGATGGACATCGCTTGTTCGCCAAAGCCACGCCTATGTATTTAGGTCAAGTAGCCCTAACACAAGTGATCTAATTTTGATATCAGGGGGCCCAGTTTAGTAGAGTATCAATTGATTTCAAGGGAACATACATGGGAGCAGTTTAGAATACCCTTTCACACACTTTCTATGAGAAACTAGGAGAAAGAAATTGGTTCATTGAGAAAAGGGTTTCAAGAGAAAACACATTATTTCTGACAACTTGGCATTCTTGAAATGAAAAAGCAGAGCAAGCTGTGTGCCAAAATTGGATGTTTATCTTGGTCCATGTGGTTTTTGACTGGCTCGGATCTTACTGTTAACATTACTTAGGGTAAGAGATTAATTTTAAAAATTGAAATGAAACTTTAAATGCACACGTACATAAGCTTTCCCTTGGGGGCAGGCGGGAGGGGGTGAGAAGAAGTTGAATTGAGTAATTCCAATGAGAGAGGTCCTTCTTTAAAATCAGTGGGTATAATCCAGGATGACTTTTTAGGGATAGCAAAGGACTATAGGGATGGTGATGATGAAGGATCTGGATAGAACTAATTTATTTACTCACAAAATAGTATTAGAGAATGCTACCATGTTTTAAATATAGCCTATTACCAGATTCTTCTCAGAAAAAACTACACCCTTTTGTGGACATATGGTGTTAATAATTCTTCTATTAGCTGGATGATCTGGTAGTGTATTTTAATAGTTTCAAAGAACATGACAATCATTTAAGCGATGTTGGGTAGAATGCAAGCAGCTAAGTTGACCGTCAACTCACAACAATTGAAACTAGGTGGTAGGTAGCTTGCACAATTATTGTGTTCCTTGTGGTTCACTATATCTTACATTCCCACGAAATAGAATAATGTTGGTGGCTAACGGACATTTTTGTGTGATCAAGGAGAATACACCAGAGTGTCTGTCTAGATCCATGTTGCCCTCTTTTATTTGGAGTGTGTGTTTTGAGTTGTATCTGTGTACGGCTCCCGTAACTCCTCTACTCTCTCTTTCATACATTAAGACTCTTCTCTCCCAAACTCACTGGCATTGCTTAAGCAACCCGCTGTGTGGGCTCTTGTTTGTCAGCGCATGAGATTATTGGTAGAGGTCAGGGGTTTGACTCCGTCTTGAAGCGAGACTGGACTAGTAACTGGCCTATTGAACTGTAAGGTCAGATTTTCCTCTTGTCGGAGCATGGGTAAGTATACATGTGACCAAAGTCAGGAGAGTGGCGTGCTCTGCACTGGGCTTGTCCTATTTTGATCTGTCTTTTTTCACTTCAATGTAACTAAGTGTTCTTGATAAAGGATTTGTGTGTTTGAGTACTGTCTAATATGGTGCCAATATTTGGTGACTATTTTAAGTCTGTTAGAGTGTGTATTCAGGTGTAATGATGAGGCTTGTGTCTTCTTTAATCTGACAGTTGTTTGTAGCCAAATCAACCAGAACTAAAATTCATGAAGCAGTTAAGTAAATCTAAATTACAAACGTATCAAAAATAAATTATTCTCTGCCCTCAACTAACTTACAGTTCCAAGACCTTAGTGCCAGGTGTGACGAGTTCAGGGTCTAGGACCCTCCTTAAAAATAGTATGGATTTTAACAGGTGGGGTATCTGATGAATACCAACACAAAACGGGCAGGCCCTGGGGTAGAAGAGTGCTCAAATTTAGTGAAGGGAATGAGCTTCCGAGGCTATCTCGCAGAAGTGGGTAAGTGAGGCTGCAGAGTTTGTAGATTTTTTACCCTCTGTCAATAAAAAAGCAGGGACACACCATTCTGTTTAATGTTTTGGAAACATTTACTAAGTTTATTAGTTAATTCCCTTAAGTAATCACACAACTAACCTTGATGTTAAGGCTATGATTGGTGTTGTGTTCAAAAACTTTGGTTTTTCTTGTAACATTGTGTCTGACAACAGAGGCCAGTTATTGTCAAAAACTTTTAAGAACTTGTATTTTGGTAATAACATATGTAATTAATTATACCGCCAGTTCTTACTATTCCTGTCCCTTCCATGTGGAAATGTTTTATAAAAAACGAATTAAACTGTATTGATTGCTTATCACAATGCAGTACACAGGGAGTGGGGCCTCAAACATAAATTTGGTTGCAGTTAGTCTTTAATGTATTATTATTATTATTAGCACCGCGTCTTACTACCCGTCCGGGTTATACGCACTTACACTAATGTGTAATGGTAGGGTGACTGTGAGATGAAATGAAGGACCTACAGTTTAACGTGGAATCCGAACCACGGTGGAGGCCTGGCATAGTCTTTAATGGCTCCATTTGTTCAGGTCATCAGAAGACGCCCACAGAATTTTTGTAGTAGCTGAATTAAAATGCACCCATATTAATGTGAATAAATGTTATAAAGATGTGTGCAATCCTATCGCCTTCAAGGTAGTTGACTATAGTATATGAGCCACACAATGTGACCAAGACAAAGGGTTGTGCATAGGGCTGTGAAAAAATTATTAATACTTTACTAATATCGATATTTTCCTTTCGATACTAGTATTTTTTTACTCAATACTTTTTTTCTGATACTTTTACTGAAATAGTACCTGATTTTTATCGAAAGAAATAACTTTTTTGTTATCTTCACTCACGCTTGGATTAAATGTTTAACTATGGTTAAGGAAGAGTACAAAATAGGTTGAAAAAATATATTAATAGTCATATTTAGCTATTAAATGACTTTCCATCAGCCTACATTTAATAGTCATTTTGAAAGCTGGTATGGTAAAATCTTTTCTAATATCCACCATACAATACTAGCTATCAATCCTTCCAAGTTCCAACATATAAAATAGACGTGATGCACCTAAATTTACTATAATATGGTTAAATCATTATATTTTCGGTGTTTAAATAAATATGAAAATAAGATTATTATGCAAAAGTTGAGATTATTATTTGTTAAAAAAAAATTCCAGATTAAAATTTTGATACCATTACTTACTATCCGGTTCTTGTCACTGTTAACTATTCTGATAAAAGACCCTAAGATCGGCTTGCCTAGTCATAGGGTGCATGTCATCCAACGTTTTGTCCCGCTAAGGTTGGGTGACATTAGCGAGGTCTAAGAGTAGCTCAACGTGTGAGGTAGTAACAGTGCTGTCTTTAGCATAATGTCTGATGGGTTGGGGTTTTTTTTGCGGCCGTGCTAATGTTAAGTTTTTTTTATTGGCGGTCATGATGGCAACAGTGGTATGAGGAGATGACTTATCATGCGTCTTTGGTTGGCTATGTGCCAAGTCTAATTCACCAAGGTTGTGATCTAAGTCTGCTTTCCTGCATTTGCAAATGGCTGGATTTTTCTCCTTTTGTTTATGCATGTTACAATTAAATTAAATAACATTTAAACATAATACCCCATCATTCCTGAAGAGACACCACCCGTGAAAATGTTTAAACATTCTGACCCCACGCATGCTAACCGTCTAAAATGCACTGTCAAATTGGCGAGAGCTGCAATGATCAAGATTACGTATCATGCCAGTGATGTCACATTCCAAGACCAGAGTATAAGAAGGTAAAGCCATTCAGCATGTTCTACAACCTTCTAAGTCAACACCAGATGTCCCATCAGGCAAATGCATTTGCAGTGTCCCTCTGCCCTTTCCTCTCTCCAACCCTCTGTTGTGTTCCTTGGGTTCCGTCTAAGAGATCATGTGGTTATGTTATTGGATTATATATTGGCATGTTTCACTCGTGTGCTTACTCACTATACCACCGGCTTCAGCATAGGTAAGCAGCGCTATCTGTGGCAGATGTGATCTTTATATAGTTTAAAAAATTCTCTTTTGGCTTAAATCTTCAAGTTTTTCTAAATTATCCTTTGGACTTTATTATTTATTTAATTGCTGATACATTATCTTTGGGCTTAAATCTTTTGTGTTTGTCTAAATTATCATTTAAGACTTAAATATTTATTAAATGGTTAGTTTTCCACTAGATGGCCAGTTTATATAGCTAAATTTATACAATGGGCTCTTGCTATCACATTTAACTTTTTAAGGTACTTTGATCTTTTGAAGTTTAACTATTATTTGTCACCAGATGGCGTTGTTTGGTTATTTAAGGCCCTATTTAGTAACTTGTACCTAGGTCACTAGTCGTATGCTTGTTTGTAATTCAACTTGTCACTATGCCACTAGTTGGCCAGTTTATATTTTAAAATAAATTATGTATGATGGACTCTTGCCATCGCTTTTGTCTATTTGCGATCACTTTAATATGTTGAAGTTTAAATGGTTAGGTTGTCGCTTGACAGCATGTTTATATTTTGTCATAAATAACTTATGTGATGGGATTTCAACATCACATTTATCCCTTTTGAGGTCCCTTTGACAGTTAAAGTTAAATTGTTTGTCTGTCACTTGGTAACATTGTTTGGTTATTTTAGTAATTTTGTATCCAGGCCCCTAGTCTCATACTTTACTGTAACTTAACTTGTCACTAGGCCAATAGATAGCTAGCTTGTTGCTGATTATAAATTAACTTATTCCTTGTCGGTGAGATGGCATATTCCTAAGGTTAACTTGTTTTAAACCTTAGCTCTTGGCTAATATGTAGTGGGGGGGGTGGGGGGGGGGCTG
>CABFOV010009253.1:0-20155 GCA_902141375.1 Timema poppense
GATTCCACGTTAAACTGTAGGTCCCCCATTTCATCTCACAATCACCCTACCATTACACATTAGCGTAAGTGCGTATAGCCCGTACGGGTAGTAAGACGTGGTGCTAATAATAATAATAATAATAATAATAATAATACTGCTAATTAAAAACAAACACGAATCACTTATGATTTAAAGTGCTGGACTAATTAGAGAAATCAGTTTATTTATTCGATCAAGTGTATTTCTCTAAACTTGAGGGAGTAGATTATAAATTTTTCCAACTGGTTTATTTATTACACATGCACGTCTGTATTTGATGAGAGCATGGCGCACAACTTCAAGAAATTGTTCGAAAAGAGTGAAAAGTTGAAAAGTGAACCCAGGAGATGAGAGGGGCCGGGGGAAGGAAGGAACCTGAGCAAATAGCTAGTGGAAAGATTCTCCCCTCTCCAACATCAAGAAGCAGCACACCTGAGAAAATGAAACGCACCTCAAACAATTGACTACACGTATGTTATAGCACGACACTCAACTGCCACAGAAGCGACAGAGCTTAACACGGTATTTAAAAGGTTTTATAATTTTGAAAGCTCACTGAACCTTAAAAAACCACGACGAACTTTCTAAAACAAAGAAGCATACATTTAAACTGATTTTTATTAATGTAATTGCAGAACAATTTAATATAAGTGAGGATCTATTTAAAGTTTGTTAAGATTCATAATTGTCATTAGGCTTCAAGAACGAGACGATATTAAACTTAGCCATAAGTAACGGCCGAAAAAATAAGTAATCGCCGCGAGCGTACCCAACCAGCATTACGGAACTGCACACAAGGTTGCAGTAGAGAGATTCATCAGGCGTAAACTGTTTAAAAGAGGCCTTACACACACGTTGACAGGTAAAATAAATGACAAGCAGCTGGGTAGTCCGATGCATTGGTAAAAAGTTTTTTTTCCAGCCTGGATGTCTCGATTTTAATTAAAAAATATTAACATCACAATTTAACTAGTATTATTTATCTCAGTGATTTATTAAAATTAAAAATATTAAATTACAAAAAAACAACTTTATTTTAAAGTACGAGTGTATGGAACACGAGTATTTTTCAGTATTTATATAATATTAGTGAAACTTTTTTTTTGTCGAAATAAATAGTTCTCCAGTTAATACATAGAGTTTAATTTTCTTCACAGGAGACCTCATCAGTTATTTAATATCTGTCAAGGCTTTCCTGGAATGTAATTACAACTTTTTTTCCCTTCATATAAGGAATTCGTCATCTAAGGCTGCTATTTTCATGACAGACATTCAAGAACGGTCGATATCTTCATGTGAAAAAAACAACTAAACTCTCATGTTTCTGCTGGACCAATAGCTAATTTATTTTGACCAAAAAAAAGTGTTGCTTTAAATACTGCAAAACACTGCCCTAAATTCATGTATCCACCTTGAGATCACTTACTATGGTACAGTACACCTTATGGCAGGTGACACCGCTCCTGCATAGAAACTTCGCAGTGCCTTTAAAATGTTTTAAATAATCTCATATTATTATTATTATTATTATTATTATTATTATTATTATTATTATTATTAGCACCGCATCTTACTACCCGTTAGGGTTATACGTACTTACGCTAATGTGTAATGGTAGGGTGTTTGTTAGATGAAATGGAGGACCTACAGTTTAACGTGGAATCCGAACCACGGTGGAGGCCTGGCTTCCCCACATTAACAAGATGTCTTGTCAGAGGTGATGGAAGGGTTTGGTAATCAGATAAATCTGTGCCGGGACCGAGGATTGAACCCCGGCCGCCAGCACAAAAGTCTGACACCTTACCCCTAGACCGCCAGGTCACAATCTCATAATAGAATTGAAATAAAGTCAATAGGATTTGGTTCAATTACTTTAGTTATGAGTACCTAAAGTGGTCTTTATACGGGTATAATAAGTTAATGATTAAAATAAAATGTCAAAGTGAACATTTTATGATTATATTAAAATATTATAAAAATTTACGTTTCCGACACTATTATTTTCTAAATAAAAAATAACACAAAATATGTCTACTTAAACTTAAATGTGTGTTTCATGCGGTCCATCATCTATATTAAACCGATACTTAGGCCAAAAACTTTGGAAACCTCTGCTTTAAATTTAGATGAAAACACGTCTTTAAACTAAATCATTAACTACTGTAAGAACATATTTTTGAGGCCGGGGTAAATTCACCGCAGCTATTGTTTTGGGTTTAATTTGGTATTCATACCGATACATTCCTAGTCTAAGGATATTAGTTTAATATCTTTAATATGTCCATAGTTAAATTATTTACTTAGGTCATTGTGAACATTAAAAGAGAAATCTAGCATAGCTCGTCAAAATAAATGCAATTTAACAATCAAAATTACCTTTTGCTCGTATCGGTAGACACAAGAACTAAACGTTAATGGGGTACCGGGTTCAAATCCCAGCCAGTTGTACTAAGAGTGTTTATTTCTAAATTGTTACTCACTCTGCCTCAACGCAAATTTGGATACATTTCCTCTAAACTTTGCCTTCCTCATCCCTAACCTATTAGTGTAGTTAAATGAGAATAGTCCGGACGGATATGAAAACTGGTTCAAGAAAAACTTGTATTCTATACTTATGTTTGATTTTAAAATTTATTTTGCGATGGTATTACATTTCTCTTTCATGCTATGACAGAAAAAGTGCAGAAATATTGACTGGTATTATTAATAATGAACCTTTTAGACAGAACAAATTAACCCAACTCTCCTATTATTATTAATAATATTCAGCACCGCGTCTTACTACCCGTTCGGGTTATACGCTTTAAGTACTAATTACTCTAATGGAATAGGAATTGGGGAGGTTAAATTAGAGGAAGTGAACCCGCATTTGTGTGGAGGGAGAGTGGAAAACAATTTAGGAAAAACCACCCCCAGTTCACCCGACCGAGATTCGAACCTCGATCTCCCCATCCTTATCGGTCGAGCTCAACACGACTAGCGCGTTAACCAACTACGCCACCGAGGCGGATAAAAGAATCAAAAGATTACTCATTTCTATTATCGAGAGAAAAGAATTTATACATTACTTATTCATATTATCGAAAGAAAAGAATCGATAAAATACTCATTTCTACTGTCGAAATAAAAGTATATATTATTCACTTCTACCATAGAAAGAAAATACTCAATAAAATACTCACTTCTATTTTAGAAATATAAGTATCGATACATTACTCATTTCTACTATCGAAAGAAATTTATGCGCGCGACTTGTCAATTTATAAACAATAGTGTTTTGATGAAAGATAAACTCGTCATGTATTGAAAAGTCCCCATTAATTCTGCACGTGTATTTTATTCGTTCGGGTCAGAGGTGGTTGGGCAATATTCTGTCTAATGAGCGAGTGGTCTCCTGAGACCTCACTGAGTTCAATAATTATTTATGGGGAGTTATTAAAACAGAGTGAGTTACTTCGTAACAGAGTAGAACCGGAAGAAGAAACCTATAACTTTATTGCTTAAGAACCGAAACCAGACTTGAAATCAAAAAATATTTTTATATTTATAAAGATTCTATCAGTTCTTAAAGGCTATAACTTTTTTTTTTAATTTTATAAATATTTAATTTAATTTTATGCCATTCTTTCTTTTACTTAATTATATTTTCAAATATTATAATTTCCCTTTTCTAATAAACTTTCGTAATTTGTAAACTGTATTTTCTAAGGAGATTAGAAAATGTTCGTTGGCTCCGTCAATACTCACACAGTGGTCATATGTGAGCAGGCGTATTATAGTGGATTTCCGGTAAAGGGGAGGTCAATATTCGAGTCTCGGGCAGGGTATTCTGAGGGCGGTCTTTTACATGTAATGTATCATTCAGGTTTTCCTATCCCCTTTTGACATTTTTAATACAATGGGTAAGTGTCTATGTACACCGTGATTACGTTAAAAGGTACCGTGTATAGTCCTACCTTATAGGATACACCATAGTGCAGTGGTATTCAATCTTTTTGTTCACGTATCCCCAGATATAATTTATCTTCCAGCTTTGTACCCCCAGAGTTGTTGGTGCATAATGCAACATATACATTATCTATTATCTATTAGTGACCTGGCGGTCTAGGGGGTAAGGTGTCAGACTTCTGTGCTGGGTGTCCGGGGTTCAATCCTCGGTCCCGGCACAGATTTATCTGATTACCAAAACCTTCCTTCACCTCTGACAAGACAACTTGTGAATGTGGGGAATGCCAGGCCTCCACCGTGGTTCGGATCCCACGTTGAACTGTAGGTCCTCCATTTCATCTCACAATCACCCTACCATTACACATTAGCGTAAGTGCGTATAACCCGAACGGGTAGTAAGACGCGGTGCTAATAATAATAATAATAATAATAATAATAATATCTATTCCTAGGAGAGAGAGAGATGGAAAATGGCGCTCCCAGAGAGCATGTTCCTACGTCAGGTTCTCTTGTGGCTAAGCCTAAATCTGGTCCTGATTATTCAGTGTTTATCAATAAATAAAATACATTTGGATTTTACGTACCCCCTTAAGACATCTTCGTGTGCCTCCGGGGGTACGCGTACCCCAGGTTGAACAGTGGACCCAAATAAAGAATATTTACTGTATTTTGGGCCAACAGGAGGGTATCTCGACCCATGCATTACAAGTCGCTTATGGAATTTAGTTTTGAGATAGAAAGGGTTTATGTTTATACTTTGCAAAGTTTTAACTGCAGGTACGACTGTAAACTTAATGACCAAATAAAGCTCTTCCGCTAAGTTTAAAGTTTATAAAGCCAGCAGTAAATATAAACTATCGCTATCTCACATATCTTCCTCTCCTACATGGCATAGGGCTTAAACTGTATGAGTTGGTGTTGTGCAAAGTAATGGTTATGGTGTAGCAATGATAGTCCAATAATTATTTTTAATCCATAAAACTCCCTGGCAAAGTTATTTTTAATAAACTAACGCGGAAACAAAAGCGTTTCGAATATAACGTGTGTGGTTTTAAAAATGAGTTTTATAAAGTGTATTTTTATTGCCGAGATTAATAGATTATTTAGACACTACCTCGATAATTGGACCTTATATTATATCTGTAGCAATTGCGTAACATCAACAAAGTTTGTTAAAGGAAAGAATTTTAATAAAAATAAAATCACAAAAAAATCTGTGACAATTTAGCTTAAAGAATTCAATAAAAACACGTATAGGAAATTTGTATATTTTATAGGCTATATTTTTGAATAAAATTATACAAAAGAAATTTAACTTTTTTTTAATACTTCCCAACTTTGTTAAAATTCCTAGGTAATTAAATTAAAATTAGTTATTAATTTGCGATTAGTATTTTTTTTAAATAAAGTATGAATTACATTACTTACTTTATGGCATCAAGAGCTCGAAAGTTCATTGCTGTACTTACAAAAGTACGCCACCTATCCTTATATTAAGCAGATTCTATTCAGTCCACCTCGTTACACCCTATTTCTTTCAGGTCAATTCTAATGTTGTCCTCCCACCTGCGTCTAGGTCTTCCCATTGTATTGGCCAGTCAATGCCCTAAACAAGGTTATATAATCTTTCATTCACGCTGCACGTCCTGCCCACCGTGATCTGAGAGACTTGAACATTCTAAAAATATTT
Organism: Timema poppense; assembly: GCA_902141375.1. Lineage (NCBI taxonomy): Eukaryota > Metazoa > Arthropoda > Insecta > Phasmatodea > Timematidae > Timema > Timema poppense. The sequence goes on from CABFOV010009253.1 coordinate 5,660, forward strand.
TGAGATGAGTAGAGCTTATATAACTCATCATTATGTAACAACTTCCACTCCCCAGTAGCCTCATCCATTTATGGACCAAATAACTTCCTAAGCATCTTGTTTACGAACACCCTAAATTTGTTTTCGTCATTTCACACCCAGAGAGTACAGCCGGTAAAATTATTGTTTTGTATATTGCGAGTCTTACGTTCCTTGAAAGCAGGCGAGATGTCAACAACTTACTGGCCGAGTAATAGCATGCATTTTCCGAATGTATTCTTTAACTAATTCCATTCTAATATCGTTATTGTTAGTTAAAATTGTTCTTAAATATTAAAACTCATTAACCATGTTAAATCATATGTTGTTCGCAGTAATTTCTAAATTATCGTCCACAATCTGTGTTATCTGTGTGACCATATACTTATTCTTTTCGGCATTCACTTCAAAACTCATTTACTTACTAGACTTTAATACAATGTATGCATGTCTTGAGCAAGGCTTTATCAAAAAACAAGTTAATTGTTTCCCTTAGATAATTATTAACCACGCAGTATATATGAGATGTCCAGTTCCCGTCCGCACGCGTGCTTCTCCTCATGGCGCCAAGCCAGAGCACCGTTGGAATCGCAAACTCGCATTTACAGTCGCAGGCGCCATATAATTAAAGAAATCATACCACGATGCAAGAGACAGCTGGTGTCACTTCCTATACCTACAAAAAAACGGGGTGACCTGATGGTCTAGGTAAGGTGTCAAATTTCTGTGCAGGAAGTCCGGGGTTCAATCTTCGGTCCCGGTACAGATTTATCTGATTACCAAACCCTTCCTTCACCTCTGACAAGACATCTTGTGAAATCTCACAATCACCCTACCATTACACATTAGCGTAAGTGCGTATAGCCCGAACGGGTAGTAAGACGCGGTGCTAATAATTAATTAATTTCATAAGAACGGCTTGTGATGATTTTTATATAGTCCCGAGCCTCCCGGCAAAAAAAGGCTGTAAAAATATTCACTAAAAATGCTACATAGTTTTAAAAATTAAGTAATTATATAAACTATTTATTATAAATATAAATTATTACATATAAATGGGTTCATTTCTCACATATAAGAATCAACCTTAATCACTTTTATCAATCAATCACTGGCTTTGGAAAGTGGTATTTTTTGCAGACGTGACAAGTCATATGAATCGATTGAATCTAAAGTTGCAAGCTGACGCATGTCAAGGCACACAGGCTGAAAATGATGCTACTTGAAGAACAGGTGAAAGTTCAAAACTTGGTTCATTTCCCAGGTTGTCAAAAATTTCATAAAGAATATGAAGCAGAATGTTCTTCTTAATTTGTATTAGAATTCATTTCTGATTTATAAAAATAATTTCTGGGACGAATTTATGATCTTGATGGAAAAACAGATGAAATGAGGCAGTTTTAAAATCCAGTTGACTGAAATGTTGAGACAATCCCGAGTCAGTTTCGAATGGAAATAATTGATCTCGAATCAGATGACATGCTGAAACACACAAAAAAAAGAAATCTGATCCAATTTTATAAATCTTTGCAGCCTGAGCAGTTTCAGAATTTGAAGCGATTTTCTTGTGGAGCTGTGTCAGTTTTTGGTAAACAATCTGTGTGAACAAAAGCTCTCAAGAATGAAGAATGAGGTAGGTCAAGTCCAGCTATCAAGCAAATTTAACTGATTGGTATTTGAATTCCATTCTAATGATGGGCATCTCAAGCTTGAAAACTCAGTTCAGCAACATTTAATAATTTAAAAAAACAGTTCCATCATTTCCATTGATCTTAAGCAAAACTCCATGGTTTTTTAGTTACGATTGAAATCTTCCACTATTATCCCAGAGTAAATATCAATTTCCGTTTCTTGAAAATATGTAAGCCCTGCTGCCTCTCTTTGTAATTATTACATTTATCTTTCATTCTGAATGATATCATGATGATTTCCTCAAAAAGATCCAAATAAATGTCAATCTTTCACTTATAAAAATGATTATAGTTTTACTTTGGCCCACGAAAATTTGTAAAATATATTATGTAACTCAAGTAGAAAATGGTTTAAGACCCCTGGTCTAAATCATCTCTATATCCTAATAGCTGCATTGTACCGTTTAATGTCAAACCTTCCCTACTCTCTCCCATTACCCTAACAGCTCTCTAAGATTAGATAAAAAAGTTATGGGGAAAGTGCATCTCCTTTTACCAACAGATTATGTATTCTGAAAGTATCTGAAAAATGACATCCAATCCGTACCTGCCACGCGTATCAGTCAAACATACCTCAATTAGATTGAATAGTTGTTCGGGTATCCCAAACTTAACTAAAATGTAATATAATTTATTTCTTTTAACCGAATCGTATGCCTTTTAAAAATCTATGTACAAATGAAGAACCATTAAGTTTTATTCCAACATTTTTTCTTACATTTGCTGAGTAGTAAAACTCTGATCCGTTAATGATTTCGTCGAAGTCCACACTAATGATCGCCAATTGTCAATCTCATTAAAATTATGTTGGATAAAAATGTATAGCAGGTTGGTAGTAGTGAGATACCTTATGTCATTACACTAGGTTTTACCTACCTTTTTTAAAATGGGTATTAAAATACCTTCCTCACCTTCTCGTGGTATACCTCTTGGTTCTATTTGGAACATAGCAATTTATGAATTTATATTATTAATTTAAAATTCAATTAATTCAAAATCTTGAAATACTTGTTTAGTTGTTGGTTCAATCATTCAACATACGTCGTTAGAGAAGGGTTATCAATAATTAATCGAATATAGAGCCTTTGATTTAAAAAAATATTTACCCAATAGAGTAACATGAAAAATAGTATGCATTCATAATTCAAAGACAAATATTAAAATTAAATTTTGGTGCCTTATATAATATTATTCGAAACTAGCTAACTTAGATATTAACGTGTCTATACTTTGTTTCTTTGAAAGTTCTTACAATTAAAACCCTTGCTATTTAATTCACGCACTCACTGGTTTTTAATTGAGAAGATAACAAGTCCCAACAACCTTTCTTCTGTTTTTCGCAAATAGTTCTGTATTCATTTTGAGATAATGTCACACGTGAAAAAGTTAAAAATAACATAGGCCTACGAAATTGAAGTTTTTGAAAAATACAAGAGAAGATTTCGCTGAGTTTTATGTTATTTGGTGTGCCGATTTCGAAAATGACCTCTATTTTTTTCCATTACGTCAGGATTTTTTGTAAAATCGATATCGATATTTTTGCTAAAATCCTATTTGAAAAGGAATTCTTCCGAAAAATTTTGGATGTACTATCTGGCAACAGTTTTTTTTTATCCATTTAAATCTATGTAAAATAATCGTTTCTTGATTAGGCAAATTGATTTTTCAGCAATCGATTAATTTTTATAGGTTTAAATGGATGAAAACCACTGTTGCCAGATCGCACGAGCCGCCTCTGGTCGAGAGAAAAACAGAAAGTTCCCTTGAGTTTAAACGTTTTACATCAAATTATGGTGCAGTTTCTAGAAGAAAATCACCAACATACTATTTTAATTTGTTTTTATTAAAGTAACTTATAAAACAGACGATTGACCAAGAGGAGCAAATATTATGTATGTGTACATGAAAGCTTGAAATAAATTTTAAGCTGAGCCAAACATAAAAAGTTTATATTTAAGTACGTAATCCTCTTCCTTTGAAACTTCTTTTTGACCTTTTATGTTCAATCTCAGGCCTATCTCGTGTTAACATCCGACAGTAGTCGGCGAGCACGTTCTTGTCCCATCTTCCTTGATATTTGTGCTCCATATCTTTGATGTCTTGGTGGAACCTCAAAGATTCCCTCTTTCAACTTGGCTTCGGATAAACCTGGAAACTTTTTGCACAGGTATTTGAAACAATCACCATCTTTTGGAATAGCCTTGACAAACTGCTTCATTACACCTAATTTTATACGCAGAGGGGGTAACAATACTTTTTTTTTGATCAACTAAGCTGTTCCGAATCACATTCTTGGTGCATGGCTCAAGATTTTGTCTTTTCGGCCATTCTTTTTTGACCCAATGTTGAGTCTTATCACGGCTGTCCCACTCACAAATGAAACATGGGAACTTTATATATCCGCCTTGTTGACCAAGAAGCATGGAGATAACTTTCAAATCACCGAACATGGTCCAACCGTGGTCAGCATATTTTATTTTGTTGAGGACGAGAGCCAGGTTTTCATAGCGTTCTTTTAAATGCACCGAATGTCCAACTGGTACAGATGCATACTGGCTTCCGTGATGAAGAATGACAGCTTTAAGGCTCCTTTTCGATGAATCTATAAACAACCTCCATTCATCTTTTTCGTATGTGATATTAAATTTGCTCATCAATCCGGGAACATCAAAACAATAGACCAGGTTCTCCTCTTCCTCAAATTACTTAACTAACTCCTTATCTTGATTCCTATACCAATAAAAAGAGGTTCCTTTGGCCAATAAGTTTTTTTCCTTTCATCCTGGAGCCCAAAAATTCAGTTTCCTCTTTAGAAAGGCCCAGATCTCTAGTCAGATCATTAAGTTCAACCTGATAAAACGGCTGAGGTGAATCGCCTCCAGAGGTCTTATATTCGGTATCGGGGCCTTGAACTTCTGGATCTTCTGAGTCTGAAGACTCTGAAGAGATGACTGACAATTCAGTGGCAGGTAAAGGCACTGGCACATCAGGTCCATGAGGAACGGGACGTATGGCCGATGGAATATTATCAGGATAAGAGATTAACTTTGGATTTTTGCCGTTATATCCACGGACATGGCAGGAACAAAAGTAACAATCATCAGAATGGTTTTTCAGCTCCCTCCATTTCATCGTAATTCCAAATCGTAAAGCAGTCTTCTTTCCTTTGAGCCATAAGCGTAGATCATTGAGGCACTGCACACAAATTTTATGAAGAGCCCACGATTTGTCCTGGTCTCCGAGTTTCATGCCAAAATACGCAAGATAAAGTTGTTTTACATAGTCTGTAATGCTCCTCATGCGAATTTTAATAGCACTATATTCTCCGCATATGTAAAAAAAAGCCATCTTGCAAATTTTCACAACGTCTCGAACTCGAGGCCATGTTTCACGAAACGCACAGAGAAAAGCAACCGTTAAAATTGTTTCCGTGATGAAGATTCCACTTGTCACTGTATCACGGCACGCACGACACTACACATGAAAGAAAAATTGAGACGAACTTAAAAATTTCCACGTCTTTTATCTTACTACGAACACGCTAAGTACACGATATTCTGGGTTAAAGAGAAATAAACCGAGTCCCTCATGAGGACATCTCTTTTATATCTTTTCTGATGAGTCCAGAAAAGTCGAGAGAATTCAGTCTTAAGAAAGATAACACGTTCAGGATCAATCCAGATAAATCTCAAAAAAATAGGTGACTGCCGATTACGCTCAATTAGCGAGCGTTCCTGCGAGGTCAGCGAACCAAGATAAAGAACTGAGATAAAGATTCGCGCTACGCTATTTTTAGAGAGAGGTTGCGACGGGGAGGGAGGGACGACGACGGGGAGGTGTCACAGAGGAGTATTTTGTAGGTTTCACCATGGTAGAATGATGGTCAGGCAGGAAGGGAAGAAATTCAACACCAAAAAACTTTTTTATGGTAAATGTTCATAAAATCCAAGTAAAATTGAATTTTTCAAGAAAACGTGACGTGATAGAAATTTTTCACTAAAAAAAATTAACACCAAAAAATACTTAAAGTTCAGTTATCAATTCCCTTGTATTTTTTTTTTATCGCAGGCCTGTTTAATAAAAGTAAAAATATCCGGTAGAACAGAAATAAGGGAGGGGCCTTTTAGAATAATTAACAGTTCAGCTACTTCTCTTATCGAAGACATTTGAGCTACTTCCAGTCTCTAACTAGCCCTGAATGATAACGTTAAATCAGATTGATACTAAATGCCGTTCTTCAGCTTCGTTTAGTTTCTCGTCGGGACTTCAAAGCATCTCTGGAGTTTCATTATATCTTTGTCGAAGGTAGCAGCATTGAAAACTTCACTTTCAAAACGATGCTATGCATTTATAACCCTTTAATCTTCACGTAGTTCACCATCTAATCCAGTGTTTATTAATCTTCTTTTGTTCACGCCACATTTTTTCTCTTTTCTCTTTTTTAGCACCACTTCTTACTACCTTTTCGGTTTGTACGCCCACGACCACTATTCTTTGTTTTGAGCCCTTTCGGCACAATGAATGTGTAACACTAAAGGCTACTCGGAAATGCACATGCTCGGATACATTTATCTCGGTTGAACAAGAAATATGGATGTGTCCTCTATTCGACCACGAATTGAGATTATGAGTAAGACACGACCGGCTCAAGCATCAATTTACTCAAATCTTTGATTGTAAGCAATTATTATATTATTTGGAAAATACATTTATAATAAAGCTTTCAAACATTTTCTTTCATATCTTTTTAAAAATTAATATTAAGTGAAAGCGTATAACTCGAATTGGTGCGGTGCTAGAAAAAAAAATTGAATGAAACTACTTTTTTTTGTATCAACAATAACATAATGTTTAGAGTTTTACGGTACACCTAATTAATTTCACGGAACACGAATTACTAAGATAATCGTTAGATTTTACTCTTACGTATATCTTGAAATTGTAGTTCTATTATCCATATCAATGCTATATTTTTTGCACTTTCGTTAAAGAAAAATAAATAATATCGTGGTACCTACAGACTTTTCAAAATCTTGTTTAGCAGCTGAACGGCATTCGATAGATAAATATTTTGTGATTATAATAAATTTGATACAGCATCCACGGACTTCAAAAAATTTCGGGGCATTACGTATAACCCGAAAGGGTAGTAAGACGCGGCGCTAATAATAATATTAATAATTACGAGAAGGAATATATTTTCAAAATTTATCAAATTTTTGTTTAAATGCTTTTGGACTTCAAATTCCCTATTTGTTTTAGCTCAATGGAAGTAAAAATAGCTAGTTTAAATCTTAATCGCATATGTAAAATTAGCTTTTAGAGCATGCTATGACAAGTAGGCCTACCTAGATTACCAGCGAGCTTTCGATATTATTTTAAAGGTATTTTATCAAAGTAGGAATAAAAGTACAGAGATTCCCATCTTTTACTACATGTTTGACTAAGTGATTCCGACAGAGCGTCACTAAATACTAAATCAAGATTATGAGTGACGCGAGATACAATATCTATTTAGCATTTCTATATTCGATATTAAAATTTGCCTTACACCCCACCATATATTATTTCCCTCGTAACACCTGCTCCATCATAACGATGACCACGTATTTTATTTAGATCGAGGAGACAATTTTCTAAATTATCTTCCATAAGTTTTGTAAATTTTTTTGCCGAATGATTGCTTACTACAGTAAATCCTAGATAAGATTCATTCACATTTAGTTGTATTGGAACACAGTTTTCTCGCCTTTTCAATGGAAACATGCCAAGCTACTGGATTAATTTGATATAGTTTAGTTATATATTGAGTGGCGTCAGATATAATGGGAATAAATAGGGTTTTTCTTATTACATCGCAAATCTTAATATTTATGGTACCTATTAAATAATTATAATATATGCTATACTTGCTCATAAAATTAGTTATAATTGTTATTATTGAACATCTTACCTATATAAAAAAGGGGAAAAAAATAATTATTCTTATTTTTTCTAATGGAGCCCCCAGAGTCGCCGCACCACCTGCACCATGGGATGGTACGCCACTGCTCTGGAGCGTGTAGCTAGACTACGACCTGATCGTATCTAGGTTACTAAACGGACGCGATTAATATGAGAAAAGGTCAAAACATCAGAATGGTTATGTCACTCTTAAGTAAGGTGATGTGCTCCATTATGAGGCAATAAGTATCATTTAATCATATTTTTTCAAACACTTAATCAGAACTACAGTAGATCCGTGGCTTCTTTGGTGCTGACTGACAGCTCACAGCAGACTTCTGACAGTCAGCATTTAGGTATATACCTAAATTTTGACTGTCAGAAGTGACAGCTGCTAAACACATGTTTTTTGCAGATAATATGGTTCGGCGTAGAGATACATAATTTGGTCTGGTAACTTTTTAAAGCTTTCAGCTGTCAGCGGTGAGCTGTCAGTCAGCACCAAAGAAGCCATGGGGCTGCTGTAGTGTCAAGAAGAAAATCTTACAAGAAGTTTTAACACTTCTAGTGAATTCTTTCACGTTTAAAATTGTCCCCTTGAAGTATCGAGGGAGATCCCATATCAAACAAACATCGCCTTTACAACCTTGAGTCGATTCGCCACCAGACCAAGACAAAATGAAGGCCATTGATGACGTCACACAAACGATGTTAGGTTGTGTTTATGAGCATCAGTTTACAAAATAAAAAAGGTCGCATTTCGAAAGTAATATTATATGTGGCTCTTTCTTATAGTTATAAAAATACATTTATTTTAGTGGTCAGGTATAAGAAGATACAAGTGTGAGTATGGTACTTTTTAATTTATTATTCCATGTACTATGATATATCTTGCTAACACAGTCACGAAACAAAAAAATAATTAATTTATTATTTATTGATATGTTTTGTTCTTTCAATAAGCCACAAAAAAAAAGCCGATTATGCAGTAATCCTTAGGAAAGTATTACTAGAAGAGTTTGATAACTCTTTTGATTAATAATATAGTATTACACCCGCCTCGGTGGCGTAGTTGGCTAACGCGCTTGTCGTGTTGAGCTCGACTGCTGAGGACGGGGAGATCGAGGTTCGAATCTCGGTCGGGTGAAATGGGAGGGGGGGTTCCCTAAATGGTTTTCCACTCTCCCTTCACGCAAATGCGGGTTCACTTCCTCTAATTCAACCTTCCCAATTCCCAATCCATTAGAGTAATTAGTACTTAAAGCGTATAACCCGAACGAGTAGTAAGAAGTGGTGCTAAATATTATTATAATATAGTATTACCAAGCAAGTAATAATTATTTCCACATAAATTAACATTCGTGACTTTCAGCCAATTTTTGCAATATAAATCTTATGCTAGATGTCAGTTACCAACGCTCCAGTCGCGAATATACTGTATGTATAGTTATCGCTTTATTCCAGCAAATAAGATTTTTTGGACATGGACATGACAAACACAAATGTAGTTGGGTACCAAGTTCATTAATTTTTAATGCGTACTAATGAAACCCATTAAGGTCGAGAAAAATAAAAAATACCTTCCAAAAATAATGTCTAGAGAAACATCAATATAAAACTAAGGAGAGAGTTAAACCAAAATAATTATCGGTCCTTTTTTTTTTTAGTCCAAACATACATGCTAAAGTTTCCGGTGAGAGAACATTAAGGTTTCCTCTTTTCGGATTTTAATTAGGTTTTGGTTGTTTATAACGTTTAGTTATTAGTTACTACAATAATTATACAAGTTTTAAAGATAAATTTATATTTAAAATTAATCTACAACAATATATAAATTATGCATGTGAAAACAAGAATAAAGGGACATTGAAATTTGGTTGCTAAATAATTATTCTAATTTTTATTTAAAATTTAGAATTAATCATGAACAGGAGATCATTTATTTATATATGTTGATCACAACTCCCAAGATTGAGGAAAAAGAGGTAATAAGTTATTAGTCATCATTTTCAAACCAGTTTAATTCTATTTTCAAAATAATAATCACAGAAATAATTTCTATTCGTATTTCCAAATGAAAAATCGTATAATCTAGTGTTTGTGTGATGCAGACCAAAGAACCAATTACAAGGACGGTAACATAAATAAATATTATACATATAATTTTAGTTATATCTAAAACAAGTTACTGTTATATTTAAATAATTCCCACCCAGGATTACATTTATTTCACTCTTCCATCAAATTATTTAAATAATTAGTTATTAATAAAATAAGAAATCACATCTACATTGCGGTCAATGAACACAATCTTTGAACTACTAACTTATTATTATTATTAGCACCGCGTCTTACTACCCGTTCGGGTTATACGCACCTACGCTAATGTGTAATGGTAGGGTGATTGTGAGATGAAATGGAGGACCTACAGTTTAACGTGGGATCCGAACCACGGTGGAGGCCTGGCATTCCCCACATTCACAAGATGTCTTGTCAGAGGTGAAGGAAGGGTTTGGTAATCAGATAAATCTACTAACTTATTAAACTTACTAGTTATTACTTGATATATGAAGACAGGAAATGAAAGGGCCTACAATTTCCAATCCTACATAAAATTTTCTCATATAATGTAAACTGACGCGCTAATAACCACATGAATAGTTTTAAATTTTGGGAATAACACTTAATGTCTTGGTATTTAGATTAGACTGCTTGTAGAAATGGGGTAGTTCTAATTTATCTCTGGCTCCTGGATAAGTTTGCTGTAACTCAAAGCTAAAAAGCGAAAAATATCTTCAGAGGCTACCGTTAAGAAATGTATGGACCTAAACATATTAATTATCGATTAAAGTTCCAGCTATGGTTATTAAAAACATTTATATTTAGAGTGCTGGTTCCTTTTTTATTCCCTGCATGGGAAAAAGGTAAATTGCTCTTAAGATATGCTAACATAGTTTCTCTTTTTATAAAATAAGTTACTATAACAATGTAAATACTTCTATAAATAAAACTTTATTAAATTTGTTGTTATATTTAAACAGGTAACCTGGTGGTCTAGGGGTAAGGTGTCGGACTTCTGTGCTGGTGGCCGGGGTTCAATCCTCGGTCCGGCACAGATTTATCTGATTACCAAACCCTTCCTTCACCTCTGACAAGACATTTTGTGAATGTGGGGAATGCCAGGTTTTCACCGTGGTTCGGATTCCACGTTAAACTGTAGGTCCTCCATTTCATCTCACAATAACCCTACCATTACACATTAGCGTAAGAGCGTATAACCCGAACGGGTAGTAAGACGCGGTGCTAATAATAATAATAATAATAATAATAATAATAATAATAATATATTTAAACATTATGAGAAAATACTCGGCTGTAAACATTCCTTTAACAGCAGAAAGGAATGCTCTTAATTCAACCTTCAAAGTTGTTGTTATGTGTTACTTTGTACAACCCTTGAAACCGCCATCTTCCCCAACCCTAGAGCTCCCTTAATGAGAGTACGATGGCCCATTACAACACAATGTCAATGCCTGTGCGCCCCTTGACAGTAGTCTATCACCCCGCGAGACGATCGATAGTACGTCAGGGGTGTACAAACCTTTAGCGGCCCGCGGTTTGAAGGCGCGGGAGCGGTTAACACTTTACGAGCCTTTTGTAGTCATTTAGGTCGTATGTTTTGTCACAGGTCAGGGTAGTAACAAGGGAGGGAGGGTGTTTGGGCAAATTCAACTCCAACAACACAAGAAATTATTATTAAAAATATACTATTTGAACTCAATGAGGTCTGTAGCTTATTTGAGTCTTAAATAATTGGTAACACCTAAAGGCCCATGGTTTTTTTTTTAATTGATCCGAGAGATATTTAATATCTAAAACATTTCTTGTAATTTCCTTTTGGGGGCTTCATGATGGGTAGCTGGAGGTAGGGAGGTCCCTGCCCTCCTCTTGGGGGCTTCATGATGGGTAGCTGGAGGTAGGGAGGTCCCTGCCCTCCTCTTGGGGGCTTCATGATGGGTAACTGGAGGTAGGGAGGTCCCTGCCCTCCTCTTGTCCCTCCCATTAAAAAAGCTGGGTACGGTCATGGCACGGGTTTTTGACCAATACGGATGTATCCAAATTAGTTTTTTAGCACCGCGTCCTACCACCCGTTCGGGTTAAACGTTTATGTATTAATTACTCTAATGTAATAAGAATATTTGCGTGGAGAGAGAGTCGGAAACAATTTTGGAAAAGTCACCCTCAGTACACCCGACCGAGATCGAACCACTATCTCCCCGTCATCGACAGCAGTCTATTGCGAGAGTAACGCTTTATACTATGCGGCCACCCCAGCGGGTCCCTCCCTTCAATTGAGTTAATTGCATTTATATTTCATTATCAGCACTAAATATGAAATAAATATAGTAATAACTTATATTTATTGTACAAATAAAAAAAACTAGCAAATATACCGGTACGATAATGTTCAAAAGAAAGTGGGAGTACCTATGTAATATGTAGTTTTGCTCATATGTGTATGATCGTTCAAAATGTATAAGATTAACACATACGTTAGATTTTATATAGGCCTACAATTTATTTCATTGGAAAATGAAAGAGAAAATGGTAGCACTGTTGAAAGTTAAACAACAAAACAAGTATTTATAAACAAGATATTTCTATCACATCTCTTAAAATTCATCATCTAAAATTTGTTTTGAATTATAAGCTTGAAGACTTCCTTAAGTTTGATAAAAAATAGACGCGAAAGTAAAGAGTAAAAGTTGCGATGAGAAATGAGACAGGTGCGCTCGGCTTAACCCAAGTCAACAAGTTTGTCCAGATTAATAAGAGTTGGTGAGGTCAGGTGGCGCCGCTACGAGTAAACTACCAACTACACTTTCATTTAGAAAAGCACATTTGAGACACATGGGGGTGGAGTGTTTATTAAAGTTAATTGAAAAACACCTTTATTATTATTATTATTATTATTATTATTATTATTATTATTAGCACCGCGTCTTACTACCCGTTCGGGTTATACGCACTTACGCTAATGCGTAATGGTAGGGTGATTGTGAGATGAAATGGAGGACCTACAGTTTAACGTGAGATCCGAACCACAGNTAATGGTAGGGTGATTGTGAGATGAAATGGAGGACCTACAGTTTAACGTGAGATCCGAACCACAGTGGAGGCCTGGCATTCCTCACATTCACATTCACAAGAAACACCTTTATTCAAATACATTTTAACAAACCTCACGGGCAAACGGTTAAGTCTTATCAGTTTTTCCTTGTCTGGTTTGCAGGAAGCGAGGTCGGGGTTTGAATTCCGGGCGTTGGCCGCAAGATCCAAGGCGCTACTCTCGCAATAGACTAGACTGCCTAAGACGGGGAGATTGGGGATCAATCCCGGTTAGTTACACTGAGTTTTTTCCTAAATTGTTTTCCACTTTACGTCCACGCAAATGCAGGTGTACTTCCTCTAGATCAAACCTTCTTAATCCCTAACACATTAGCGGACCCCCGAAAAAAGTAGTCCATGGCGGGTGTACTGAGGTGAGTTCTCCTCACACTCCTCTGCCACAAAGCACATTTTATGGGGCTCATAGTCTTAGGCGTCACTCTCGCACAGTAACGAATTGCCAATTGCGGGGGCGCAGGGTTCGAATCTTAGGTGGGTGTATTATAGGTTATTTTTACCTAAACTGTTTCCCACCCTTTCTCCAAAAGAATGCAGGTATATTTCTTCTAATTTTATCCTCCATATCTCTATTTCAATGTCCAGACGAGTATTAAGACGTGGCGAACGCAAAGAAACAACAAATTAGTGCCTATGAATGGATTCTCACATAAATCTTAAAAAGTGGTCGCTACAGTAGCCCCATGACTTCTTTGGTGCTGACTGACAGCTCACAGCTGACTTCTGACAGTCAACATTTAGGTATATAACTAAAATTTTGACTGTCAAAAGTGACAGATGCTAAACACATGTTTTTGAAGATCATCTGGTTCGGCGTAGGGATAGGTAATTCGGTATGGTGACTTTTTAAAGCTGTCAGTCAGCACCAAAGAAGCCATGGGGCTACTGTAGGTGGGCCAGTCATAAGGGCGGCCCGGTCCAAGAATAGAAGGTGAATGGAATAAAGTGTTTCTCTCGGTTGTATCAAGAACAGAGTTTCCCGTTGTGTGCCCCAGTTGTATCACCGGTTCGCGGTTCAATGAGTACCTCCATTGTTAGTGGCACTTCACTTTTGATTAGGCCTACATCGGGAGTTCAGCGAAACGGCAGATCCCGACATTCCGCTTACGGGGGCACAACAATTGTGTGTCAGACTGCGACTCAATCACGTGTTTAGATCGTACATTCGTCTACAAAATATATATCACACACATGCCACTACTCAGGCAAGCACCTTCATCGTACATCTATCTATAAATATATATATCTCAAGCATCCTTAATATTTGGGCACGTTCCTACATCGCATATTAATGAGAAGAGATGCATGTAAAAACTAGTGTCTTTATTTGCTATTGTCTTTGAGAGGGAGTGTACAGGTAACGAGATTAGGAGACCTACGGAAGGTATAGATATTGACAATATCGGGGCTCACCTTTCACACTAGGGCTATTACAGTAGCCCCATGGCTTCTTTGGTGCTGAGTGACAGCTCACAGCTGACAACTAACGGCTTTTAAAAGTTACCAGACCAAATTATATATCCCTACGCCGAACCATATGATCTGCAAAAACATATGTTTAGCAGCTGTCACTTTTGACGGTCAACATTTAGGTATATACCTAAATGTTGACTGTCAGAAGTCAGCTGTGAGCTGTCAGTCAGCACCAAAGAAGCCA
>CABFOV010009254.1:0-14131 GCA_902141375.1 Timema poppense
GAACAATTCATCCAGTAGCCCGGCTCCTACACAGCCCTAGTAGCTACAGCAGAATATTCAAATTCACAAAGTCAAATTATCTTCATCAAACTTCAAAGTATAACCTGTAATATCTTTGTAAAACCTCAATTTTGTTATTTCTGTTTTATTGTAATAAATCTATTTGTTAAACATAATACTTTTATATGAAATGGATACCCTGTAGGGAACATTTGTTCCAATATGGCCCATAGTTTTTATTGCATGAGGACCATCCACAACTTAATTAGGTTTTTTCCCCCATGATTCTCGATCCTCCCTCCCCCACATAAGGGATTAGAAGAATTTTCGTCACCTCCCTCTCACCTCTTTATCTTATGTATATTTTTTAAGATTTGGTAAATAATATTATTTTAATCATTTAGTTATTTTTAGACATAAGGATTTCCTGCTAGTGCTCGGGTGTATTTCACTGAGGCTCTTTTGGATCTTAGCACTAAAGTGTATGATTCTAAATTATGTCTGTTGAAGAATTGAATGGGAGATTCCGGAGTTGCCGCACTTGAAGGAACGGCTCATTTACAAGATTACAGCCGGCATAGAAAATGAACTCTTCACTTTAAGAGAAATGTTGTAAGTATGAGACAAGTGTTCTCACTGTGTGACATTTAAATAACATGAAAATTGTAAACATTTCTATCTCTTGTAGATAAAATATAGCAGTTATAAGAATTCACAACCTTGAGATTACGATGCTCATGAATTCAAAACTGTAGATTTTACGAATATGTGTGTCTCATTGTCCATGGGACTTCTGCCAGAACAATTTGATATATTTATTTCATACTTTATATTCAGATATTATGTGACCATGCCTCAAGATAAAATTGTGACTTTAATTTTATCTCTAACATTCAAGGTTATGGTAATGATGGATTTTTACAAAGAAAAATAACTGTTCTCAAAATTGTATTACAAATGAGCATTTGGAGATAGTTTTAATTTTTTTTGTACAAATGTTAATATTATTTATTAAAAGTTAACGCCTGAAAAGATTTTAATATATGAAACAAAAACATGTTTCTTTTACTAAGGAAAACTTTATGAGAGTGGAATGATTGCCACTAGTTATATAAAAAAATTTAGAGACCATGGTTATGTAACTAGATTGACAATAAGTTGTTTGCATTTCATATGTTCCT
This sequence comes from Timema poppense, assembly GCA_902141375.1. Lineage (NCBI taxonomy): Eukaryota > Metazoa > Arthropoda > Insecta > Phasmatodea > Timematidae > Timema > Timema poppense. Next base: position 1,182 of record CABFOV010009254.1, read on the forward strand.
CTCACTACTACAGTCTTACTAGAAGTTCTGTGATCAGTAGACCTCCCTCCACGTTATTATCGTCACTAGTATTACTGCTAGTTTTGTGAACTATAGACCTCGCTCTGTATTATTATCGTTACTACAGTCTAAACTAATAGTTCTCTGAACAGTAGAACTTTCTGATGACCTGGTGGTATAGGGGTAAGGTGTCAGACTTCTGTGCTGGGGTTCCAGAGTTCGATCCTCGGTCCAAGCACAGATTTATCTGATTACCAAACCCTTTCTTCACCTCTAACAAGACATCTTGTGAATGTGGGGAATGCCAGGCCTCCACCGCGGTTCGGATTCCACGTTAAATTGTAGGTCCTCCATTTCATCTCACAATCACCCTAACCAGTATATATTAGCGTAAGTGTGTATAACCCAAACGGGTAATAAAACACGGTGCTAATAATAATTATAATAGTTATAATTATTAATTAATAATAATAATAAACTTCGCCTTCTATGTATAGATAACTTGACTTAAAGAATCTTTTGTAATCTCATTTACTATCAAATTCTTTCTTCCAAAACATAAAATGTAAGATACTTGACTTCAGTGATAAGCAAATAAAATTCTAATTTATTGTTTAGAGGTCCCAAAAAATATTTTGTGTCCCCCTCTGATTAAGAATTGCTTGTATAAAAGATCATATAAAAAGTGCTATACACAAAAAGCAGTGTTTCATCTTCTAATATTGCTGCTTATTTTAAGTAAACTGACACGACTGAAATGTTCTGCTGAAGAAGCCGTATTTGCTTACTATTCTGCAATGCATGAAATAAGTTTCAAGACATCAGAATGTACATATAAGTTAGCTAATTAGCTATTCAAACTCAAAAGTTTCAGCCGCTCACACAAACAATGAAGTAATAATTATAAATGTGATTTCACCATTAATCTACAGTGAATTGTTGGATGCTTTAAAAATTGTTAGTTATGTAACTGTAAAAATTAATAGTTAAAATCATAAAGACATAAAATTAGTCACTAAAACGGTTCAGTACTTTATTTTAGGCCACAGAAATCAGATAACACTCCTACAATTTGGAGATGTACCAGGAGAGACAGCCTGTGTGGTTATCTTTGAAATATGTCAAAAAATACTCTCTTGATAAAAAGGTGATAAGTTACTGCGCACTGCGCAGATGAAACTAATACAAATTTTGAGGGAATAATTAGGAGGGGCAGTAAAAATGTATCCAGAAAAAATTTAAAGAAGTTGTTCTCGTCCTGTTGTAGGCAGGTATCAGCTGCTTGGCACATATAGTAAATAATTGTGTTCAGGCTGCTACAGATACACTACCTGTGGATATTGAAGTGAAGGTAATTAAAATATACAAATATTTTAGTATATACAGTCACAACCACCCAAATTACAGAATTCCGCAAATCTGTAGAAACCGAATACAAAACAATTTGGTCTCACAGTAGTTCAATATTTTTGAGCTTTTTGCCTGATTTACAAAGAATTTTAGATATATTTTAAGGTATAAAATCATATTTTCTTTCAAGCGAACAACGCCCAAAGGTTTTAAAGATTTTTTTTTAAATCCAGTAACTGAAGTATAACTTCTGTTTTTACTCGGACCTTTACTTGCTTGATCACAGTTTGAAATAATTGTAGAGTTCATTGCTATAACCGCAACAGAGATGTTAATGAAATAATATGAACTGGAAGATAAACTTAAAAAAAGATTTTAACATAAATTTGTGCCATTTTTGTCAAACCAACAATTATGTAAACTAGTATCAAATAAAAACTTTAAGCATTCAAGATAAGATAAGATGTCTTTATTTGAGATATTCATCACTTTCAAAAGTATATTCAACCTCGTAGAATCTTCTGTGTATTTACCAGGCGCGGCAGCTCCAAGAGAGAGGATTTTGTCAACAGTAAAGGAGTTTTTAGACGTCAAAGTGAATTCCAAATATTCTTATAGTGATTTTTATGACCATATAAAATCATGGTGGCTACAGACAGGGAAAACCTGGAAAAGTAAGGGAATTTTTGGATGACAGAGAAAACAGGGAAATGTAAGGGAATTTAACTAAAAATAAGGAAAAGAGTCAGGGAATTAAAAAATATGTCTAAAATATTCCATTAATTTAGCAAGTAAACACTAAAACAAAAGTTAATAATACCTAAATAAAATAACATTTTAATTTTTTAAATAACTGATAAAACTTTATGTTTAGTAGATACAAACTTTTTTTAATACATACTCAATAATACATAAAACAAGTCATCATCCACCATTAAAACTGGAAAAAGGTTGCCTGGAAACCTGGAAGTGAAACAAGAAGCCCAGCCATCCCCATCATCTTCACAATAGACCTGCTGCAAAAAGTATGCAAATTATATTCCATTTATTTAAATATGTTGTTGATTGAGTTCCTTGCTATATGATTTCCTTTTTATTTCTATATACAAACTTTTGTTTGTCATCCAAGGCAGGGGTGTTATTGTTCCTAAAATATGGTAACCATAACAGTTCTTGTGATCATTTCACACTCCACAGTAATTTAACTAAGTGTTACCATCAGATTCTGACACTGTAACACCACCCTTATTCTCCTAAGAATAAAGGCGGGTACACAATGTAAATACAAAATATACCAAAAACAAACAACAATTGCAGAGGAGACAATAGGATATCATATGACAAATAGGCCGTACTCCGGCATATAGGTCATTCTGCTTCCATGAACCCACCTTACAAATATTATTTTGAAGACTCAAAATTTAGCCAAAATCAGGGTAGAGGACGTGACAGTTTCATTTATATAGGTTCTATATCAGAATATTATACGAGAAGATAGACAATTAACATAAGATTTTAAATAGTTTATTTTGGTAAACAGAAGATAAGTGATATTATAACCAACAATGGTTAAAGTTAAACAGTGAGATAAATTCATGATCATAAATGTATATAAAAGGGATAATTCCAATTGTTTACTTTTAACAATCCCCCATGATTTAAAAGGTGAAATATAAATATATAGAATATTATAAAAATAACAACAATGGGTCTCATCCAACATCCCAAGTTAACTATAAAAATATAGCAACTATTAGAAAAGTTAGGACAATGGGTCTGCACAATCACCCAGATTTGAACACTAATGTATCACATTAGAAAACTTGTTCATAACAAGTATAGAAATAGTCTTTCTTGTCAACAAAAATATCACTTAGCACAATACAACATTTTACAAAAAGGGAAAAGTCCCAAAACATTAAAGAGTAATAATCTAACTTTACAGTTTCATATTTTTCCTAAACCTAACATTTATAAAACCTTGACATCTTACACCGCACAAGGTATACATTTCGTGCAAAACTTAACAAAAGAATTATCATTTTCCTATCCTTGACATCAGATCGAGAATACGCGTCTAAACTCCCGAGTTCAAAAATAGAACTTTGCATTTATTTTACCAACTTAACAACTTGCAAATATGATTTACTATACCTAATCCAACTTCTTACCAAATCAAAGTTACATATACTATCCCTAACCATGATAATGTAATTTAAAATTAACTAATAATATTTATGGCCGAAAAGGAATTTTGAGAGTATAAAAGCCGAAACGTAATTTATACCTTATGAACATCGTCGACACCAAGATGTGCCCAAGGACGGTATCCTGACAAGAGTGTCATATCAATATAAGTTACATGAATATATACGATTGATATTCTGGCTCGGGATGAGGGAAGAGGGGATAAAAAAAACATAAGTGAACATACACAAGGAGGAGGGGGGAAGGGGTAACTAGACGGATGTCGAATGTTCGAGCATGTGATGGACGGAGATCGAACAATAGTTTCCTGGCCACATCATCACTTATTTATGGACGTTATTCACGTTTTCCCAGCATGCCTCCCGCTAATTCCTGGTACGAGCCAACACACTGCTCGCTTGGTTAGTCTGATGTTGATATTGTGCGCTGCATGTTGTGCGTGATGTATACCGGGGAGGGGCTTGGTGAGTTGAATCGTGTTTGTTATTCAGTCTTGTAGCTTTTCACTATTTTTGTAGATTTATGCAAATAAATGCTACAACACCAAAACTAAACTTCCCTTTCAGAATGTCCAGCAATTTTTTTATTTATTTTTTCTATTTAGACATTAAGAATGCATGTGTCCTTTCTAATTACAGGCATAGAACGTATCGCTAAATAACTTAATGTAATCAACATGGTCTCCACAAATTATCATTCCGCGGACCAAACGTATCTGAACGATCCTTTTTAGTCGATAAAAGCATAGCTTTCTTCACCACTTGAACTACTTTTTTCATGTTTTTCTTCTGATAAATTATTTTTTTACAAAGTCTAAACTAATTTCACTTGTATTAGTAGTAAGTAAATGTCAATAGACGTCACAACCGATAAATACCGCTCAGGCATAGCTGCCAACAGTTGAATAATACACTCTTGTTCTTACACAGTGCCTCTAGAATTATTCAGGTCAGCCACTGTTTTATCATATTAAATGATAAACTCATTCAAGCTTGATTGGCCTTCATAAGACATATTTGCTAATTTTTCTTAGCTTCAATATTATTACTCACATACTGTATGCCTACTTAAAAGACGTAATCCTTTCTTTAGCTGTACATGCATTTTTGATTTTCTCAGAAACACTATCAACCACACATTGCACAATCAAATCCTTGGCCTTTAAGTCTTTCATCAAAAAGCGGTCCTTAACTTTCCCATCTGCCAATGCATCTAATGGATCAACAATTAGCATACCTAATACTCCATTCCTTCCCAAAAGCCTCTCCAAACAATATAACCAGTTTTAGAAATCACTACCATCAAAAGGTATAGGATACAGATGCTACCACCATGTAGGACTTGAGAAAATCCGCCAATCACCGTTACATTGTTTATTCACAAATACTAATTAACATTGACAAGTTCTAGACTCGTGAAATTAAATCACACACGCATTGACATTATGTAAAACAGTGTATTCAATAAGTAATTTAAAGAGACATCTGACCAGTAACTAGACAAACAAACGAATAAAGATACAGATATAGGAAGTAATAATAGAAGTAGCCAACATAACACAAACTTTGCAGAGTTGTTTCTTTCAGTCCTTGGTAATCGCTAGTTTTCCCTTTTTATTTTTAACTATGTATTTACAACCCCAATGGACCCCCTTCGAGATAATATTTAGAGTTTGTGTTCATTTATTTTTATCCATTTTTCTTACCTGGCTAAACAAAATTTTAATTTTTTACCACACAAAAAAGTTACTTTTTCTTAATTTGTCCCCATTTTCCACATTGCTATTTAAAAATTTAAGATTTTACCATTTTCATGGTCATCTAGGGTTGTCCCTAGATGCATGCTAAATTTAACTGTATGATAAATTTAAATTTCTTTCATCCCTAAAAGTAGATCTTCTAAATGTTTGGTAAAGTTGAATCTATCCTTCCACCATTTTGTTTTCCGCATTTCTATTTTGAAATTTTAAGGCTTTATTGAATATTTGTATGAATTTCAAGGTATTCCATTTTGAAATTTCTTAGGTTAAGACATCATTTGGGTATCTGGGAAGATTTCTCAACTTAAATGCAGAGTTTCAATTTATCACATCAAACACTTTTTTTTTCAAGTAATATAAGTTATAAACACCGCTTTGGCCACCCATATCCCTTTGTAAGCAAAAATAAGCAAAAACCGTTCCCCACTTTCTTCCAGCCCGATTACCTTATTTTTGTTGACATTTTTTGTAATTATTATGCAGTAATAACCATTATTTTTTATGCCATTTTTAAATCTCTGGTAATTATTATCATAAGTGTGAAAAAGTTTAACTTAATTTAAATTAAATAACTTTTAACAGTGATTTTAACAGTGATTATTGATTGACCTTGAATATGTGCATGTGTTCTAGATGTGGATTCATATCTAGTAATAAAGATCTTGAGAGACAACTCAACAAACTAGAACAGTTGTATCACAAGATAGGATGTTTACAGCATTCTGTCAAGTTAGAGATGGAGTGGGCGCATAGTTCCTGGCGGTACTACCACACTCTGTATCCTTTAAAAGTAACAATGGAGTCCGAGATAAATTCCACTGAAGCATTATCATCACACCATGGTTTTAAAGGTCACTGCGACCTTGACTACCAGCAAGGCTCCAGTATATATCATCACATTGTTGTTAAAGAGCATGGTGTCTTCCATCCGGGAAATTGAAATGATCGGGAAAAAACGGGAAAGTCGGGAATTTGGTAAATTACAACAAAAGTCCGGGAAAATGTTGTTTTACTCAAAATATGAAATATAATAATCATTAAATCAGTAAATAATAATGTTAATCAAACTGTAGTTTTTGTTTTGTTTGTAGCTGTGTAATATATTTAATAATTCCTAGTAAACAATGTTAATACAAATTTCAAAAATATGTTTATTTAAATTTTAAAACTTATTATTAATCAAAAAAGATTAGTAGAAAAATGAGATAGGGGGAGTTAGAAGGATATGACATAATTTTTAGTCGGGAATTTCAGGGGAAATCAGGGAAAAGTCAGGAATTTCATTGGTCAAGTTGAGTAGACACCATGTAGAGGTCACTGTGACCTTGACTACCAGCAAGGCTCCAGTATATTATCATGCCTTGGCTATCAGTACAGCTCCAGTATATTATTATATTGTACTTCTAGAGGTCACTACGACCTTGACTACCACCATGGCTCCAGTATGTTATTCTAACAAGGTTAGTGTCCAACAGTACGACTAGTTGTCTTCACACTGTCTACCTTAACTGTGCTGCTTCTCTCTATCTACATCCTTGTTTAACAAATTTGCAGTGGCAGTCGTGCTTGTCTGGGGAATTAAGAGGGAATGGGAGGGGGAGGGGGGTAGAAAAGGCACACGTCTGGGAGACTCTTGAGTTATTTTAAACCTGGGCCAGTATTCTAGAAATTGAGGATTCCAGACTATTTATTGTGACCCTATACATCCATGGTCGGTGATAGCCACGCGGCCCCCAGTCCGAGTTGTGGATAATGGAGTGAGTGGACCGGCGTGTCCAGGAGGGGGATTGCATGCCTGAGCAGGTCGCCGTGTCTGCACGTGGGTTGACGAGTCCAGCGTTTGTGTAACTAGGACCATTGTGGTATGATGTGTGCAGGACATGGGCGATGTAGAAATATTTTGTTAATGTTTACTACATTTTTACTTTCTTGCTATCTTACAGGTAGAGAAAGTATTGTGATCATCAAAAAAATCAAACTCAAGATTTTGATTAATCTTGACATTTTATGACCCCCCAAATCCAAAAAAGTGGTTTTTGACTTTCTGTCTGTACCTCCAACTAGAGCCTAAACTATTTTACCTATCAGTTTAAAACTTGGTATCTAGGATTTTCATAGGGTTTCCCCGAGAAGTTTTTGGAATTGGATATCTAACCCTAAAATTAAGGGTAGTTTACTGAAGGGCAAATAGAGAAAGTCGAGTTTCTCAAAATCGTCTAACGATTTTGATTAAATTTCATTTCTACATATTCCAAACAAAATTACTTTAAGGGCTCCGGTCTGATGCGTAAATTATAATTTTTTTATCATATCTTCGAAACTATTTGAGATATGAAATTACTACAAATGTGTAGATATACTAATACTACAAATATTTTATTCGAAGCATAATTATACAAAACCAACTTTCAAGCTATATGCAAATATTTATATATTTTTTTAACTTTTTGAACACAAAAGGTAAAAGTATTGCGACCGCAAAAGAAAATCTAACCTGAAATGTTGATGGTTGTCGACGTCTCATGACCCTAAAAAGAGGTATTTGCAATGACGTCTGTCTGTGGGTCTATTTAAACTTAAAATTAAGGGTAGTTTAAGAAAGGGCTAAAAAAGAGGAAAAAAAATCAATTTTCTCATAATCAACTCAAACGATTTAGATTAGATTTAGATTAAAATTCGTATCTAGGTGTTGATTAAGATTATAACTAAACTGGCTATTTTCATTTTACCATGAAAATGAATTTTAGGGTACTTTACAGAAGCAGAAACTTCCGTATCTCCGCAACTATTTGAATTACTAAATAACTTATCATTGCAAAATTGTAGTACTATTAAAAATAATAAAACTTTAATATAAAATATATTTTTATAAATCCAACAGTTTCTGAGATATTGGCAAATATATTAATACAATCTTGTGAACTTTAGTTGTAGAGAGATACTACTTAAGTCTTAACACAATAATTCTCCAATGCCATAGAGTAATTAAATAGAAGTAAGTCTCTAAAAGTTTATGTTGTTTTTCCTCTCAAGAGAAATGTTTGTACAACAATTATCTATATCTATTTTAGACTCAATAGTCAATATTTACATTTTTTATTGGCCAAAATATAAAAATGAGGAATTTAATAGCAATGCGATGGCATGAAGATTTGCTACACCTAATAAAATGTCGAAAATTTTAACCGGAAGTTAAAATTTTAATACCAAGTGTTGACCCTTGTGGACCCAACATGGATCTTTTTATCGGTCTACACAATCAAATGAGGATATATATAAGTATAGTGCAATTTATGCTTGGTTTTGCTAGTGTATATTATTTCAAGTTTTGAGTAAATATCTCCATTTTCAAACAATAGAGCGAGAAATTCCTTGCGGAGTTTCGTACCATTTATTAATGAATATTTTTGTGTCTGATTTAAATATTTGAATAGTAAATATTATAACTGTTGTGTGTTTTACAGACACTAATTTTCTTATTTTATTTAATTATATATATATACTCTTATTAATTTAATTATTAATACGCTCTTTATTTAATTTAGTGACTTGTTTAGTTGTAATTAATTTATCTGTATTTTTTGTTTTGTTTTCAATAATCAAAACCTCGTATATTCCGTGTGCATTTTCATTCGGGTTTAATTGGCAAAACATTCCAGTATCCTTAAAAGGACTCACAGTTCACACAGTAACACCCAGGTCATGCCTGCATTACATTACATTACATTACATTACATTACATTGTACTTTTAGAGGTTACTGTTACCTTGAATACCAGCAAGGCTCCAGTATATTAATATACTATGGTTATAGAGGTCACTGTGACCTTGAATACCAGCAAGGCTCAATACTATGGTTATAGAGGTCACTGACCTTGAATACCAGCAGGGCTCCAGTATATTAATATACTATGGTTATAGAGGTCACTGACCTTGAATACCAGCAGGGCTCCAGTATATTACTATACTATGGTTATAGAGGTCACTGTGACCTTGAATACCAGCAAGGCTCCAGTATATTAATATACGATGGTTATAGAGGTCATTGTGACCTTGAATACCAGCAAGGCTCCAGTATATTAATATACGATGGTTATAGAGGTCACTGTGACCTTGAATACCAGCAAGGCTCCAGTATATTAATATACTATGGTTATAGAGGTCACTGTGACCTTGAATACCAGCAAGGCTCCAATATATTATGGAATTTTTGTTATCTACTTGACTATAGAGGCCTGTGCACTTTTTGTAACTTTATTTCTCATATTTATAGTAAGCCTTAATATCATTTTATTTTAATCAGCTAATATGAAAGTGTTTATACTTTATTTTTTTAATCTTATTCCTTAACTTAAAAACAGATATATTCAGATAGAAATTGCATTAGCACAGTTGGATTATCAACATAGAAGTTCTGCACTGCAGATCCGAAGATCTTTCCAAGAAGATTTGGAATTGAAATTAGAAATTCAACGTATTTTCCTCCTATTTAAATTAAATTTAGAAAATTCAGGTGATCATATAAAAATTTAAATTATTAATGTCATTGAATGGATCCAAACTCATTCTAAACACTTTAAGGTATTAGGTCTTTAATACACTCATGACTTAATTTACTTGGATGACAGCTCAAAAGGTTGCTAGAAATAGTCCTTAATATATCCCTACCCCAACAGCTGACATATATCACTTTATAAAACTGTAATGAAGACGGTAATGTATGAATGTAATATTTAACCACAGTAATTTAGGCCAATAATATTTATATATTTATTTGAGGTTTGGCACAAAGATTATTTATAGTTTTAAACCATTAAAAATATTATTCACAGCACCTTCACAAAAGGTCTAACAAACATAGCTTCAAAATAGTGACTGACTAATTTAAAATATGTGATTGAACATGATGGAAACAAGTTATTTACAATGATGCACATCCACTCAGTGGATAAAAATATTTTATTTCCTTGAATATTTTAAAATGTGACAAAATTATTATAAAATATTTTTTTATATATTAAATAAACAACAAGTATTTTCTTTTTTCCAAGTAAATATGCCTGTATTAAATATATGCACTATATTACCACATCATAAATAACACTCCAAAATGAAGACCAAGTACTTTCAATTTTAAAATATTGAACTTAAAACCTTTATAGCAAAACAATGATCTTCCACAAGTGTTGGCAACCCAAAACCTAAACATATGATTTTTGAACTGTCATCCAGGTAAAAAAAAACAATCATGAACAGATTTTAACATCAATACAAATGATGTAATTAAAAATGGACATCGATCAAGTGATCGATATGAGTTGGACCAACTATCATCGATCTTTTGATATAATAATTCTTCAATGGCCAATGATTAGAAAACAAAAGTTTCACAACCACAATCTTAATTTATTAATTCAAATGCACAATCTTTACAATGTATCCAAACATAGCGAACATGGCTGTAGGTTGAAAGCCCCATGATATGAATGATCTCTCTCATGCAACTACTAACCTCCAACATAGAACTCAGCTCCAGGTGTCGCTCTTCTCTTTGGTGCTTGCTCTTACGACAAAAGGTTGAAAGAGAACATAAACAAATACTTCCTTTTAGTTTTACATTACTTTGTGATAGTTTGATTATAATAATGATAACTTTAATTTTACTTTAATATAACAAATATTTTCTTTTAACTCTATGTTATTCTGATATTATAATAAATTAATAAATAAATAAAATGTCGGCTTCAACCGGCACAGTTGATGTTGGACCAACTGCTAGAGTTCCCATGTAGTAATACAAAGTGATAGACAGGAGATGGTCAACACAAGGAACCAACTGCTAGAAAGATAACCTCACATATAGTAGTACAAAGTGATAGAGAAGTGACCAACACAACTTGAACCAACTGCTAGACAAACCTCAAGATGAAACCAATTAAGAGGGAATAATTAACAGAACAGTTAAAACAATACATTATTATTGCTGTATATACTCTAACTAGTATTATATCTGGAAGAAGGTATAGGAAAGTTGGATAAAACATATAAAAGGGACGAAAACAATATGGTTTTTACATTGAAAGAAGAACACTAACTAGTATATAAGTCTACCGGCGACCGGCAAAATGAACTCGAATGAATAGGATTAAACTTATAGTTTTAGTATAAGCTGAAAAACATATACCTCTTATTGAATATAAGAAATAATTCTTTGAAAGGAAATAGGGTTGAAAATATCGGAAGCTCTCAAATTTTAACAAGGAATTTGATTTAAAAAAATAATTGTACATTGCACCACAAAGATTCTCTTTCCCCTTTATTTATAAACGGAGACTACTTAAAACTAGTAATATTTGTGATCAATAATATTCATTGTTGCAGAAACACTATGGAAAAATAAAGCAGCACATTCCACTAAAGAGCACAAAATAAATATTACACACTTTTACAGAAAAATTGAGAAAGAGGAGCATCTATCTCCACAAAAAAAAACCATAACAATCATTTAACTATTTCAAAATACTTCATTTAAAAAAATTATATATTTACTCATAGCAAAGAAAGAATTGTTTTGATAAAAATATATTTAAATTAAAATTTCTTATTTCTTATAGTCTTACAACTTTACAAACCGTAGCTCAAATAGTTGCAGAGATGATCAAAATTGGAATCTTACACTTGTTTAAAGTGCACTTTAAATCATTTTAATAAACATCATTTAATAATCATCAAATAAACCTTCTCTCTCCAAGTTAATTATACCTATATCTAAATATGTACCTGAATCTTACATCAACTGTATATGTTAGCTCAAAGGTTGATCCTCGCATCCATACAACGTATGAACTCTGCGAAGCATGTCCACGTCAACTGTCGTAACCGCCGCATGTATTCATGGCATAATATCCTCAGGGGATTGCGCTTGTTTATTATGATATATTTTCTTGTAATTTTTAGGCTAATGTCTACATTTACGAAAATCCAATATAAAAATAAACTCCTTTTCCATATTCCAGCACTAGTACACTAGATTGTTATAGTTAGGTGTCAATTATAAGAAAAATATAGACTTAAGCCCACAGTATTTGATTAGATCTAAAAAAAACCAAGAATTTGGCTCAACTTAAAGCTCAAATTTTTTTCTTATTCTGCAGAACATGATCAAATTTTGGTATGATGCTCTTGCCAAATAGAAGTCTTGTAACAATATGGAATAAAAAAGCGCCGCTCTTTTTGGGCGTCAATAATAATAATATGTGATCAATCACCCCACTTCGGATGTGAATTGATACACAACGGATTAATTCCTTGATAAAAGATGATGTGATGTTTTATATAGGTTGTATAAAGCTCCGTGATCGAGCGCCTATCATCACTGTACGGAAAATATACCGTCTAATCAGCTGTCTATAGCCCCGTGTTCGAGCACTAATTAAATCGGTATTAAAATTATAAAAGAAAGAGAAATGTTGTTGGCTGTTATTTCACACACGGTTTATTTTAATTACACCAGTAAATTATTTGCACATATTTCAGTTAAATGTTTGTTATCACTGCACACTTGTGATATTGAAGTAACTTATATTATAATGTGTTGGACTGTGAGCAAGGTCCCGGAGATCGTCCTCCCCATC
>CABFOV010009255.1:7677-20144 GCA_902141375.1 Timema poppense
TACCTGCTTTGGAGTAGCCTATATCAGAAGCGCACACGGTGGGGGCATCAAAGACGCACCGTTGTTTGTGGTCTCTGAGCACAATATGGCAACACCTAACCAGGCCTAACTTAAATATTGTAAAGAGAAAGGGATTTGTTCCCTGTAGTTTTATTAATTTAATATTTTATTGTAACTATTGTAAAAGTAAGGGGGTTGTTTAAAATACATGTTTGACATGTTTATATGGGAGGGTTAGATTTTCTATACATATACGTTGCCTGTACGTCAGAGTTACTGGGCTTTATGGGGGTTGATGGCATCCAGGACAACTATAAAAATTGCACCTCTTTTAAACTGTTCTCTAAAGTTTGTTTGAATTCTTATACTAATACTCAAACTGCCTATCCTTTATAATACAGGTTACAAAATAATTAAAATAAAATATATTTTATTGTTTAAAAAATTTTTATTTGTTGCTAATATTGCTTATAAATTTTGTGCCCGGGGTACGGGCCCCTTCTGTCTTACCCTAGTTAAGCGACTGGGCAAATGCAATAGTTTTTCTACAGAAGGTACATCATGCGTGTTTTAAATCGTGTTACGAGCTCTTTTACCAGAGCTGTGATCATTATAAAGTTAAATTAGGATATCGTGGAAGGATATGAGAGTTAAATTCAGTTTGTGCAGTTTTTACTACAGAAAAAAACAATTTTTTTTGCCAAAATTAATAAAATATCGCTTCTGTGCATATGTTTAGTAATTTTCTACAAAATGGAAACCCATATTTCACTAATGATATATTTTTCGACCACACTGGGAATCAAACCCAGAGGATTTGATTGACAGTAAGACACGTTTCTGACTGATCTAAGGTGTTGGACAATATTGATAATTGTTCAGAGTTAATGATACTGTACTTACATTAGCGTGAATCATCACCGTGTGAGTTTATTTCGTTATCAAGTGACCATCATACTGTTTATTACAAGACTTTTGTTGGCCATTGTACTAATAAAGTCATCAGAAAAAACTTAAGAAAATAGTGTCTGGGTTTCATTTTAAGTTTAGAAAGATTATGGATCCATATTAAACCCTACATTTTAGTTTCACTATAGAAACAGTATAATGTATTGTTATAATGTATTTCAATAATGTGCATCTCTATTAATAAAATGAAGAGTATGTGACATGTCTGCCGTGAGCAGTCAGTAGTCTTGAATTTTTTTAATTAGTAGCCTTGTGTACAAACATGTGAACCTTGAAGCTAGAATTTTAAAATTAGGTTTTTAATTATTTTTTTATAAAAACTAGGTTGGAAGAAATTAAATGAAGAATTTTTTTTTCTGTCTGAAGCAAAAAAAAACTTGCTAGGTGTAACAACGCAATCCATAACGTGGTTACCACGGCCAACGCCGGGATACTTCTGATAGTTATTAATATAATACGAAGTTCTTGAAAGTAAAACAACCTATCTATAAGAATCAAATATCCGAAGCTATTATGTATGAATTTAGTGAGGGATCATTCCACACAGATATCATAGTCTGAAAATTGAAAAATGACACCTGGTCCCAGGTTCGATTTCCGTGTACAGGTGTCATTTTTAAATTTTCAGAACCTATCTATAGCCTACCTCGATTTTCATTACAAATACATTTTTGAAAAGACAAATATATAGGGCCTATTTTTGCAGCCAACATTGACAGTATTTTATTATTTTGTTATTTTATTAGGGTTATTTTACGGGTCTGAATAATGTATGTCAAAAGTGACAGTTGCAGATAACATAATTTGACACATGAAAACGTGAAAGTAGATCTAGTAGCTTTTCTATCTGTCAAATAACTGGTTTCCTATTAAAATCAGATTAATGTTTGGTTATTTCCCCTCGCGTGTTAGTACCCGTTAGGACTATATGCACACATTAACTATACTAATGGAATAGGGAGTAGAAAGTTAATATTATGGAGAAAATTTATTCGAATTTGTATGTAGGGAGAGTGAAAAAAATATTTAGGAAACCTCATCTTCAGTACCTACGCCCAACCGAGATTTGAGCCCCGTTCTTCCCGTCATAGACAATCTAGTCTAAAATAAGAGTGAAGATTTAGACCAATGTTCTCAAACTACAGTAGCCCCATGACTTCTTTGGTGCTGACTGACAGCTCACAGCTGACAACTAAAAGCTTTCAAACATTACCAGACCAGATTATGTATCCGTACGCCGAACCATATGATCTGCAAAAACATGTGTTTAGCAGCTGTCACTTTTGACGGTCAAAATGTAGGTATATACCTAAATAGTTGACTGTCAGAAGTTAGCTGTGAGCTGTCAGTCAGCACCAAAGAAGCCATGGGGTTACTGTAGAATTAGTTTAGGCTCCAGATTCACAAACTCGGTGCTTGTTGCAAGCCAATCCTATACTTTTCTTTTTCAGTGCATCTTCCTACCCGTCTGGACTATACACATATTAATCACCCTATGAATTAAAGGTCAACCTAGGTGGTCTTGGGGTAAAGTTCTCGCCTCAGGACCCGATTTTCGTGGGTTTAAACCCAGCTGAGGTTAACGGATTTTTATTAAGCGATTAAAATCCGTAGCACAACTTCCTTCAGAGGGAAAGTAAAGAATTTGATCCCATGTCGATTGTCGCATGTAAAAGAACCCTGAAATATATGTGAAAAATACCATACTGGCAAAATTTGTGGAGCCTTTCACGCTCGTTCATATAAATTCAGTGTTGAAGGCAATAGAGAACCTCCACGCTTTCTGAACTCCCCTAGTGGATAGTATTTATACCAGATGGTGTGAGCACCACTAACCAGACCAAGGTCTGAGAGCATTACCAGCTCTGGTTAGTGCACATTTTAATCGCGCTATTAGATAAGAGACGATGAAGATATAATTTAGAGGAAGTGTAGCCGAATTTGAGTGACGGGGATTTGGGAAACCACCTAGGCAAAAAAACAGCCTCTGTATATCAGGATGGAGTTTGAACCCTGACCTCCTCCTCCATTAAACAAGAAGCACCTTAATCCACGTGCCCAACAATGCATGTCTGTACTAGTTATTTTATTATATGTATTTAGAATTATTTATGGATATTTAAATTATTTAAAAACTGATATATTTTCGGATGTTTATGTAGATTAGTGAAAACCTATAAAAAAAATTCACAACCAAGTATTTAAAATAAAAATTAAATAAAGCACAGTTTGAAATAGTTATATCAATTGTTTCTTTTTCAAAATTATGTATACACTAAAATTAAACAACCGTAGTTTGTAAGCGGGCTGGGCAGAAATGTCTTGTGGGCTGGGTGCGGACCGTGGGCTATGAGTTTGCTAAACCTGCTTTAGACCATGTGACCATCATTGCGGATATACATATAGTTTAGATTGATATTGATCAAAAACATTGTTATATGATGTTAAGTATAATATTTACCTAATGCACATGGAATTAAAAGAAAAAAAACTTTTGCCCTCTGGCGTGAAGAAGGAAGGCTCGTGTATTAATTATCATGGATGTGTTGATCCAAAAGTACCGTGTTCGATTGATGTGTACAGATAACATATTTCAAAATATATTTAGGCCTAAATAAACATTTTTTAACATCAATCTTTAGTTCAAAATGGTAATGTTTTGTGTATAAACTCAGCCGTGTAAAACTAAAACTGGTAGAGCCTATACCTGGCAATATAATTGTATGCCAACGAGTCATGGCTCTGCTACCACGTCGCCGATGACCTCAAACGTCCATCGCAAACTCCGAATTAAATTATGAATTATGTATGACCCTAGAGCAGGGATGGGAAATATATGGCACGCGTGCCACTGGGTGACACGAAAACATTATTCATATGACACGCTAACACAAAAAAATTGACACTATATACAACTTTTTCCAATGTAGTATATTTATTTGAATTAGATACTATTTCAACAGCCATGCCATTCAATATCACGTCACAATGAGCTAGGTGAATTCAATGGTTAGAAGTCGTCTTTGCTAATACTTGATTAAAATCTGATGCTCTGTGAAAGAAAGACTAGTTATGAACTGATCATAAATATCTTGCCTCATTTAAAAATCGTAAATAAGTTGTGGGTTGATATACTAGTTCAAAATTCGGAAAAGTTTCTCCAACTCTGCCCAACGACTGGATAGCCTGGATCTCCCAGTGATAGAGCATTGTTGCAATAAGGCAAAGATCCAGAATTTGAATCTTATTTCCATTTTAAAATATATTTTATAATTTATATATTTAAATTTGTTTGGAAGGTAATCACTAGCTAAGCTTTTTAAATGCTAAAATCACAACTTATTCAACCAGTTTAAACAGGTATCGTGTAGGTGACCTTGATAATTTAAACCTATTTTACCTACCAACACATAAACTATTGCTTATATATCATGATCATGACATGATGGTTTTGTAAACAGGTACCATACTGGTTTTATTATTTATATATATATAAATATATTTAAATACCCTGCAGTTACTTTAGCTTGTATAAATAAAAAGTTGATAGTTACATGGAGCAACTGGCTTCATTCTCAAGACGTGTGCAAAAAACATGAAAAAATTAATAATGTGTTTAATTCCCCTTGTATTAGAAATATAGTATATTCCTTAAACTATGAATCTAGTTTACCAAGCTTTTTTTTCTGTCGTTATACTCTCAACTGGTTTGATGCAATCTTCCATTTCTTCCTATACGTTCTGTGCCAATCTCTCCATCTTTACATACTTATTACAGCCCTTATCCTCAAGTATCTGCTTCACATACTCTAATATTTATCCTCTACTGTACCCTCCATTAACCAGTTAACCAATCCTGTATTCCTAAAAATGTGTCCCACCATCCTATCTCTTCTTTTTGTAAGATCTTTTCATATAATTTTTTTATTCCATTTAATTTCTAGAACCAGATCATTTTGTACTTTATCAGTCCACCTTGTTTTGGCATCTTTCTGTAGCACCACATTTAAAATATTTTTATTTTACTTCATTCCGGATTTCCCATCATCCAAGCTTCACTTCCATAGAGAGCTGTGCCCAAACACAAAATTTAAAAAAAATATTTCTCAGTCAAAGGTCAATATTTGATACTAGTAGGCTTCTTTTCTTTGAGAAATCGCTTTTTTTCGTGTGTTATTCTGCTTTTTATAGACTCATTGCTTTGCCAACCTGTAGTAATTTTATTTCCTAAATAATCAAATCAACTTTCCTAATCTACTTTATCAGATCTAATACATATATTTAAGAAATTGTTATTCTTGTCAACTCTGCTGCTCCTTATAAATGTTGTCTTGGTTTTGTTTATGTTAAGCCAAATTGCTCTTTTAATAGTGTATTCATATCATTCAGTATTTCCTATACATATTTATCTGGGTTTTTTTTTTAGCCAAAAGAATAAATCATCAGAAAGTCTTAACATTGTTATTCTTACTCCTTTAATTTTTATTTCGGACCCAAATTTTTATTTTACTTCCTTCATTGCTTTTCAACATACAAGTTAAATAGAAGAGGTGATAGTCCACAGACTTGTCTCACCCACTTTTCAATTGATGCTTGTCTGACTTGATTTTCCATTTTTAATATATCTATCTGATTTTTTTAGAGATTATAAATAAGTCTTCTGTCTCAGTATTTAAACTCTCTTTTTTTTTAAATGTTAAACAATTTGTACCACTTTAAATTATCAAAAGCTTTTTCCAAATCAACAAATGACATGAATATATCCTCACTTTTCTTTATCTGTGGTTCTATTATTAGTCTTAAGGCCAAAATTGCTTCTTTTGTAACCCTATTTTTTTTTAAATCAAATAGACCGTCATCTAAATTATCTTATATTTTTATTCTTCTGTTTATATATGTAATGCCAAGCTAATTTTACAATAGTTCTCACATTTGTTAGTTCTTGATTTCTTCGGAACCATTAAAATGATACTTGAAACTACTTTTATGGAAATATGATGGTATTTCTCTTCTCATATATGTTCATACAAATTTGAACATTTCTTTCATTCTATCTTCTCTTATGGATTGTAGCCATTCTGAAGGAATCTCATCTATTCATACTGCTATGTTTGAGTTTAAATATTTCAAAGCCCTGTCAAATTATATTCTCAGTACTGGATACCCTTCATCCTCAACATCAAACTTAAAAAAAAAATTAACAAAACTTAGAATACATATAAGCACTAACACTGTATTTTTTAATTTCTCAGCTAGCTACGATATTGTAATAGTTAAAGTGTTTAGTCTTGATATTACTATTGATATGGACATTTTAAATGTACACAATTTTTAAAAAGTTTTTTTTTTTTACAATTTTGTGCCACTCTCATTTTACCTCTCCCTTGCCCCCAACCCACCGTATTTATGTCTGTCTACCCGTCTGTATCTGGTAACTACAGCCAAAATACTTTGATGGGTATCGTTCAAACTTGATATTTAGATAATATATTAACATACCGCTAGGCGAAATCATCATTTTAAGTTTATCTCTAAAATTAAGGGGAATTTAATTATCGAGTTTTTAAAATGGTTAATTTTGGAAAATAGCTCAAGCCATTTGATACAAAATGAGTACCTGGGTAGTGATTTATTACCTGATAAATAGCATTGTATACATGTTTTGCGGAGTAAAATTAATTTAAGAATAGTTTGCTATGGACTGAATTTTTTTTTATTCGAAACTATTTGAAAATAGCTCTTAAAATTTTAATTAAAATGGTTATCTTAGGAAGGTCTTACATATTAAATAACACTGTACACTTCTTTTTCGGAGACAAAATAATTTATGAGTAGTTCACCGATAACCTATTTTTGAAAATAATCTTAAGTATAATAATGTAAAATTATGTACTGTACCTATCTATCATTTAGGGAATAATAAGTTAAAAAATCAATATGAGCTTGTTTGAGTGACTCGATTGTAAAATACCTTTCTCAGCAGTAAATATAAGTAGGTGCTAATAATTATGTATATCTTGAACAAATAAACTACTTGGCAACATGAATAAACCCATATAATTTAAGATACAATTAAATATGCCAATAATAAATAACAGTGAGTATTTTCTTTTCTCACTATGTATTATATAAATATAGGAATTGTTTGTTGTGTTTCCAAATAATTCTTGTTCTCTTCGGCACATCCACGTCACTATTTGGCCTCCAAAAAAGTATATCCGATGCGCTCCAGTTCTGAAAGTAATAGAATTAAGTAGTTCTACAATGTATTTTCTCTCCGTATATTTTATCAAGGTACAGTCGAAATAAGAATAAATAAAAGTAAATCATTTTTTGAAGTATATATTTTTATAAACAGAAATCTGGTCAAAAACTTTTTTTTTATATAGAAATGGTCTTATCTCACCGCTAGACACATCATTATATATGCTATACAGTCGTGTTTTTAGTGTTTAGATAATAACATTTCTAAGAAACCTAAATTATTTTTTCATCAGATTCTGATTTATAGAAATATAGACTTCACAAAGACATAAATATCTATATATATTTTATATATATTTAGCACCGCGTCTTACTACCCGTTCGGGTTATACGCTATAAATATCTACTTTCACGTATTCATATGTCGATATATGGGATAAAATAACACTAATAATGTAAATAAATTTTATCAATGTTGACATGCAGCAAAATAATATGTATGTGTTTTCTAAAAGTGACCCTTCCTATGAAAATTGGACTGATTTATTTAGTAGGATCAACATCAATTTTATTAGATATTTACTATAAAGGAAAGGGGATGAGAATGGTAATGTTGAGTTAATGCACCCGCATTAGTGAAAAGAGGTTACGATAAAACTCAATGATAATTCATATGTGTAAAACTATTCCCAGTGAACCCAACATAGATTCAAACTTCATCCTTATAGCCCTTGGAAATAAACTCTCTTGCGAGCCAGATCCCTTATATCATGTGTCCATTGGTGTATTTGTTAAATTAGTACAAAGACAGGCAATAAACTCCTTAAAAAATGTAATAAATACCCTAAATATGAATTTAATACCTTAAAATAGGTCTTAATTTAAACCTATCCTTGGAAGTATTTGATCTAACCCTGTGTTTTCTTTTATCACCGATTCTTACTACCTGTTTAGGTTATACGCGTATATAATAATTACTATAATGGAATAGGGATGAGGAAGTAAGCATTTTATAGGTAATATACCCGCATTGGCGTGGAAGGGTAGTGGGAAACAATTTAGGAAAAATCACCCTCACTAGATCCAGCCGGGATAAGAACCCCGATCTTCCCGTCCTCAGCAGGCTGGTCTAATATGAGAGTCCAAAAAAGTGTTTGAAACAGTTCACAGTTTTATTAAAACCTAAGTATAGAAACAGTATTAATTATTATTTACTCTTAAAAAATCACCCAAATATGAACCATTATTCGTGATTCACTGCTGCAAACTCTTGTGAAAGCTGTGCGCTACCCTGCAAAACAAATCTGGTAAAATGGCATCAACCTCTTGGTTAATTCTGGCCTAAGTCTTCAATATCGTGGAGTTTAATATTTCATGTTGAGATTAGTTTTCACTTTAATTGGCCTACCATTTATATATGTTACATTCTTAGAATCTTTATCACCAACTGGAAGTTTGAGTTTTTAGCTTTACAAATTAATAATGTTAGGAAAATAAAGTCAAAACATTTTTATTAATTTTTTCTTGTTGATCAGAAATAAGTGTGTGTTNGGTAGCAGGTTAAGGTAATAAAATCTTTTAGATTACGGTGGGAAGGACTTTCATCACGAATGGAAGAATCTAGAACCGTGCTCAGTATGTTAACTGGCAAACGCAATAGGAAGAAACAATTGGGAAGACCTAGACACAGATGGGGGGGATAGCATTAGAATGGGGCCGAAAGAGGTGGGGTGTTATGACTGGGTAGAGTTATCTCAAGATAGAAATAAGTTGAGTACGTTTGTAAGTGAGGCAATAAACTGATTATTAATGAATAAGTTAAAGGTTTTTTTTACTGTGTAATGTAACCATCCTTACCTTTTATCACGGCATCGCTGGATATGACGGCGAGCAGTTGGGCTCCATCTTGGGAGGGGAGCTCACCTCCAAGCTCTTTCGGCAGATAACTGCTATCCACATGTCCATGTAGGGAATACATGTTGTTACCGTGGAAAAAGATCTGGGGACGATTAAACAAAGATTTATAAAACATTAAAAAAAACACTTTATTATAGTTAAGTAGATTGGTTGGTGCATACATAAGAACCAAAGTTTATTAACGACTTAATCCAAAAGGTAGCTTGGAAGAAATGCATCCACATTAAAGAGAAAATGGTAGGTTGTATATATGGGTAAAATTGCATGATTGAAAAGAACACACCACAAATTCATTAAGCCATATGTTTTTATTTGATACGTTTTAAATATAATAATTAATTCTGGCTCATGATTATGAAGACTCGTATCGGTGAACACGCGGCTTTAAGCTAATCTAGCCTTGTTTGGCCGGTAGTGGAGTGGACCGCACACTTGTCTACCATTTGCGAGATGATCGCTTCTAACAGATCCCAGATGGCAGCTGCAAGCTGTGACCTGGAGTGGCCACCATACACTATCTTGTCATGCCAGTTGTGAATATATCAGCCACGGTTCGTTGGTGAAGGGTAACCCAGGGGTTCTGACTGAGTTTATGCCTTCAATTCGTCGAGCTTACCGAAGAGTTTGGCTAATATTGTCAGTGGCCACTGACTACAACAATGGATATTATTGTGCATATTTACGCATGCTCAGTAGTGTGCACGAGCGTCTCGTACCTGACGAAAACTTGAAGCTTTCAGGTCTTGTCTCGCACGTAATTTCTGCGAGACAGAGTGGCTGGCAATTGCGATACATGTGTACAGAAGTACTATACGTTACCTTGACCTAGGATCCACTCTAGTATGCGAAAGTCCTGACTGGAATTTGCAACGTGCAAATTCTAGACATGTGTGTGGTCTCAGTTATTCTAGTATATTGAGAGGCTAGCGCGTAGCCACCGGCGGGGCGGGAGTAGTTCTTCCGGGATCTACATCCCTTTCCCTTCCCTCATAAGAGACCAGAGCAATGTTTTAAGGTGTGATGTTAGGGGAAGGCTAGTTATGGGCAGTGTGTTTGGAAATTATTATCACTATACTTTATTTTGGTAAAAATTATGTAGGCTATTGCTTCATTAAAAAAATAGAGTTTAATTTTATTCAAAGGGCATTATCAACCAATATTGAATATCTGCCATGTGTTTAGTGGCATTATATGATACACTTGTTAAATTAATAGAAAAAGCTGTCCTGAAATTCAAAAACACGGACAGATATCCAAGAACTGTTATTTTGTTCGTTTTTTTTTCATTAATTTGAGGTATTTAACGTCTACGTTCTGTCTTAATTTATAACAAACACAACATCCAGCCCCCAGCAGTTAATTCACTCTTAAAGGAGAAAGCGACATTTCACCAATGATAAATGTTACGGCCTTTCAAAGAATCGAACCCTTAACTTAGTAGACAGATAACTTACGCTATCGACAAACGAGAAATTTTGAGGTCACCATGAGAATAAAATTAAACTCTTTATAATGGAGAGTTATTTAATTTATTTTGATGAAAATGGTTTTGATATGAAAATTGCCTTCCATACACTCCCACCTAAACTTGATTAGCCACCGCTGCTGTTGGCTTCTCACATTTTCTTGTAGAAACCCATAAGGGTTGTTAACTTTCAAGTATGGTATTTGGTTGACGTTGAATATAGAAGCACTATGTTAAGTCCAAATCATACCCGTTTCTTCATGCTGTCGTCCAAGAACTTCTTGAATATGGCGAAAATCATGGCGAAGAGGACAGAGTCGTTCATCACGTGGACTGCGTTGATCTTTAAGGAAATACAATCCTAGTTGGGAAACACAAACATATATTGTATCATAACAGATGAAATTAATATAATACTTTTAATCATGTGTTGAAATATATTTTATCGTACAAAAATATAAATATATATGGTACTATATTAAGGCCCTTGGCTCTGTCAAGTGCAAGTCTAAAACCTATTTTGTGGGATAGTGGTTGGGAGGTGAAAGGCGTAGTGTGGCTTCACAACAGACCAAAGTATCCTTCCGCGCCAACAAGAACAGATGGATCACGGTAACCGTAGATGGCGCTAGCTACCGGACAGGTATTGCGGGGAAAAAAATCATACGTTTGAAAATATCAGTTTTCTCGAGAACGAGTGAAATGTTTATAGGCCTAGTAATATTTTCAGCACCTCTTCTAAGATAATGTATCAATGTTTATTAAGTGCTAGATTTTCTTATTTTTTGTTATGAAACCGGTATTTTAAATTGAAAAATGTCAATTTAATCGATATTTGATCACTGTTAAAATTATAGTGGAGGTGTGTATATAAAAAGTATAACATAATCAACATACTTCTATTTATTAGCGAACCGTTTCTGGAAATAAAAGTGCAAAACAATAAACATTCTTGAAGATAACCGTTTTTTCCCATGGATCTGCATTTTCACGCCAAATTAAAAGGATCGCCTTAATTAAAACACAAACGCAGTTTAACATTCTATAAATTAATTCATCAAAACATATTAAGAGTACCGTTCCGTTTGGATTTATTTTAAATTTACTGTAGATTTAGGTGACAAATGAGAAAATCCTAAGAAGAGTGGGTGATAAGAGAGCCATTTTGGATGTGATTCTTCGGTGCAAACATTGGTCTTCTGCATGACATCATAAAATTAAAGGTTAAGAGAAAGGGGATCTTAGGAAGAAGGAGTATTCAAGTATTGGATGACTTAAAGGAAAGAAGAAAATTCTGGGAGCTGAAGGAGGAGGCAGAGGAGAGGGTGCATTAGTGGTCTAAGTTCATTGACAAAAGTAACGAGCCTGTCATGAGGCAGGACACCTAATAATAATAATAATAATAATAATAATAATAATAGATGAATGTGAAATATACTAATATAGTTGCAGCCTTACTTATTGATACGTATAACTAAAGATCTATTATTAATGCATATAACCACCCACTTTGATGGTCGTATGGACTAAGGCATCGCTCTCACAATATGCTAGACCTCCAAGTATTAGGAAATCGGGGCTTGAATCCAGGTTGGGTGTACTGAGGCTGTTTAGTTCCTGAATGGATTCTTCTTTTCCACGCAAGTACCAGGTTATTTCCTCTGGGTTCTACCTTCCTCATTTGTGAGCGTTATTTAAGTTACTAAAACTGTTTCAATATATTCATACGTCAAGTCATATGATATTCAGTTATTGCTTTTGAAAGAAAGTATCAATGTCTATGGAATAATGCTGAATTTATTGTAAAATTATGAAAACAACAAAAATGGTGGTGACCTGGTGGTCTAGGGGTAAGGTGTCAGACTTCTATGCTGGCGGCCGGGGTTAAATCCTCGGTCCCGGCAAAGATTTA
>CABFOV010009256.1:8804-20140 GCA_902141375.1 Timema poppense
GGTAGAGGAGGAAGGATTTAGTGTATATATATTTACATACCCTTTAAAATAGCGGTTATGAAACTGTGGTCCGTGGGCATTGTACCAGGTGTTCCGTACAAGGGACCACAGGAAAATGAATGGCGTTACACAATTGTATTCGTTTTCTCAAATAGTTTATTATAGTTTGAGACGTTTTCAAAAATAAGTAATCAGTAATATAGGCCTAACCTCAAGTGATATTTATTATTTCACCCTCCCTGAATTTTGGTTATTTACAATAATATATTAGAATTTATAGAAGTGTAACCGTATTTAAGTGAAAATAGAATAGACACCTTAGTAGACCCGAACCGGGATACGAATCTACACCTTCCCAAACCAGACAAGACGACACTCACGCCTCTTTACGCGTGTGTAGACAGGAGTAGTTGTCTTGGTTTGAATACGTATTATTTTTTAATCGGTGTACTGTAACCTTTAATGTTCTGCTTTGTATATTATATCTGGGGTGAATCGATTTGAGGGGGGTTGGATGAAGGGGGACTCAGAGGGTCGGCGGGGGCTCGTTACCGACCATAGCGAGTTTGAAAAATATAGCGCCCATCACCGAATTAACTAGTTAGTTCAATTGTTTCTGTATCTGTTGGTGTTTGTAGCTATCTATTATTCCTCCACCTCCCTTTCCTTCGTCATCTCTTTTGGTTTGAGGGGGAGAGAGAGGAATTACTGCTGTTGAAAAATATTTTTTAAAAAAAGAGAGGAAAGTGTTGGTAATTAATGTCGCTTCGTACCTTTTGTTTTGTTACGCATCGTACACGAGTATACTTTTCAAAACTGATTAGTGTTTTTTATTTTGAAAGTAGGAAAAAAAATAGCATAATAAAAAAGCCACGTAACCACTTTACATTATTAGTTAACTGACGGAATCTGTCATTTAATTACAGGAATTCTAGTACCGCGGAACAGTTTTACAGGTTTTTTTTTGTTTTTTTCTGTCCAGGTTACGAGAAATTGTATGATGTGTCATTTCATAGCTTTATTTTTTTTTTTCCAACTTAACGTTTTGATAGCGTAAACACTTTTTTTTTGTTTACAAAAAAAATTCTTGTCATTTTTTAACTCATTACTAATTTAATTCTACTTTCGTTTTTTATTTAATATTGCAGTCGACAGCGCAAAAAAAAAAAATAGCACTAGTTCCCAGATTTGCCCTGTAGAGGAGTATTTATCAGGAAGCTGATTGAATGCTCTGTTTCAATCAAATATAGACCTCTAGGAAACAACAAAACGAGAGGGTAATGTGTTTGGACCTGTGCTGATGAGCACTTGGACAAAAGTGTTGGTCTCGTCTAGCTTTAAAGTGACGTGGAGATCGGGGTTTGAATCCTAGCTGAAAGGTTCCACTTAAATGTTTATCCACTCCCCTTCAACGCAAATGCGTATACACTCCTACTAAATTATACTTTTGTCATCCCTATCTCCATCAATATGTGAATATACATACAACTCACCTCGGTGGACGAATGGTCTAAGGCGTCATTCTCTTAATATAATGGGACTGCCGGTTTCGGGGAGATTGGGGTTCAAATCTATGAAAATGAGAGTACACTCCCTCTAAACTAAAACCTTTCTAGTCCCTAACACATTAGTGTAATTAGTATATATGTGTATAACCTGAATGGGTAATGAGACGCGGTGATAAAGAAAAAACTATTAAAAAACAAATACAAGGGACGGGTAGTATGACACGGGTGTGTATAAAACAGGAGCTCGAGATCATCCTCATGAATTTGAAAGTAGGTGCAGGTGTATATATATATATTTAAGAGTATTCCTTTTTTTAGCACCGCGTTTTACTATCCATTTGGGCTATACGCTTATAGGCTTAT
This sequence comes from Timema poppense, assembly GCA_902141375.1. Taxonomy (NCBI): domain Eukaryota; kingdom Metazoa; phylum Arthropoda; class Insecta; order Phasmatodea; family Timematidae; genus Timema; species Timema poppense. The sequence continues at coordinate 10,676 of CABFOV010009256.1, forward strand.
GTACTGACTACGCTCATAGTTTTAGGGATTAGGAAGGTTATATTTAGAAGAGCTGTACCCAAATTTGCGTGTAGAGAGAGTGGAAAACTATCTTAGGGCAACCCTTTTGGGGAAAAAACCCACCCTCAGTACACCTTACCAAGATTCAAACCTCGATCTCCCCGTCATCGGCAATCTAGTCTGGTACGTTAGATCACGTGGCCACCAAAGCGGGTAGTATTCCTATTGAATCTATAAGCTACAAGCGCAACTTTAAACTGCGCGATGGATTAATCTTATTTAAACAGTGTGTACAAATCAGAATAAATTCAATTCAAAATTTTAATTCACGTGTAAAACAATAATTAAGCCCCATAGATATTCAGTTTTTTTTTAAATACCAGATTTCGTTATTAAATTATTATATGATTTAGCTAATGGATATTTTTGAAAACTAATCTACTGAATAGTTTTTTTAGTTGTTTTTTTAAATAATATAGTCAGCAGTGACCACTAATTAGTGGAATTACTAACAGTACATTCCAGTAGTGATGGTTCAAACACTTAACCTTTAATTCCCAACCATTAATACACACTTCAGATTCCTGCATTCGTTTTTTTTTCTTTCTAAATTATGTTAATGGTTATATATGTACACTCAGTTTACCTTTAAAAAAATTCGGTCTTACCTTGACTTACTACACTATGACTATCTTATAAGTAATAGCCTACACAAGGGGGTGAGAGGCCGCAAGCGGTGAATTGGCCGTAAAAGTGTAGTTAATTTGAGTTGTCGGCTCTCTCAGTTAAATAATATTCCCCCCCACATTTCCTGTCATGTCATTGGAAACATTCCACTTTCTGACTAGCCCATTGAAAACACCCCCCTCCGTTACCCTTCACCAACACTTCGTTTCATCTTCGTCTCCAGACAAAAGGATTGAGAAATTTTCGCATTAAGTTGTCTTACATTTTATTTCCCAATTCGAATCGTTTTCATCATTTTCATCTGAGGCAGTTGTAACTGAGCGCTCAAAGTGAACATGTCTTGAATAAACCCGTTCTAACGGTGTGTGTGTGTTTTAAATATTCGAGCAACCTAATTTAGCAATTATTTTACTAAGTATGGTGAGTTTAACTTCTCCTTGGAATAAATTAATTACAATGAAAAATATGGCCCTCACCTTCTGAGGATATAACCCTCGCCTTATGAAGATATTATCCTCACCTTATGAAGATATAACCCTCACCTTCTGAGGGTATAGTCCTAAACTTATGAGGGGATAGTTCTCTCCATTTTTAATAATAATCCTACACCTTCTGAGAGGATAAAGATCGCCTATTTATGGAAAAGTCCTGCATCTTCCATGCTACATCCTTTCGTGCATCAAATTCCCGTGTAAAAACCATAAAGGTCTGCAGTGAGTAATCACACAAAGTGTAATTTCGGGGGTGGGGGGGCTCCCCCCTCATTTGTGTATGTCTGTAGCATCCTCATAGTCCGTAGACACACACACACAACCCTCGACTGTCCAGCGGACCCGGACCGAGCGTGGCGGACGTTCGCGCAAATTATTTACGAACTCACAATCCCCCACCACCCTGACCGGTAAAAACCTTGATACTCCGCAAGGGATGACTCTGCTCACTAATATCTGATATCTGATCCTCGTTCTATCAACGAAATTATTTATATAATAGGAGCTTGGGAGATAATAAGGGAGGAGGTGAGTTTTTAGAGTAAACGCACCACCATTAGCATGGTGAGCGGATGGGTAAAAACCCACCCATGGCACAATTGGCCGAGGATAGAATCTCTACCTAAAGATGTGAGACGGAAAATTTGCAATTTATTATATCTGTAAAATAATTTCAACTGATTAAATGGAACTATTATGTAATCGAGATATAGATATCCTAAATGTCAACGTTTATACTTAAGATTGATTTCTCCTGAGGGCGTTAACACCAGAAACATCATCAAACGAGCTTCGGTGGCCGCACGGTCTAACGCGCTACTCACGCAATAAACTAGACTGCCGATGACAGGGAGATCGGTGTTCGATTCCAGTCAGGTGCACTGAGGGAGGTTTTAATAAATGTTTTCCCACTCTCACTTCATGCAAATATGGATTCAATTCATCTACATCCAACCTTTCTCATCCATAACACATTAGCATAATTAGTACATAGGCATATAACGTGAACGGGTAGTAAGACGCGGTGATAAAAACAAATAGTATAAAGTATATGTTTACTTATAGATCCTTATGATGGATTAATTAGCCAAGCTATTATAGTTATTTGGTGACCTGGCGGTCTAGGGGTAAGGTTTCGGACTTCTGTGTTGGGGGTCCGGGGTTCAATCCTCGGTCCAGGCACAGATTTATCTGATTACCAAACCCTTCATTCACCTCTGACAAGACGTGTATTAACCACAACTTGTGAACGTGTGGAATGCCAGGCCTCCACCGTGGTTCGGATCCCACGTTAAACTGTAGGTCCTCCATTTCATCTCACAATCACCCTACCATTACACATTAGCGTAAGTGCGTATAACCCGAACGGGTAGTAAGACGTGGTGATGATAATAATAATAATAATAATAATAATAATATATATTTGTTATTCACGGTTATGACTGCATCTAAATATCATAAAATATTTAAATAGAAACATAACACACCAAAACAATCCAATACCATCGCATCAGACACTACTTATTCAACTCATTGGTTCAACATTGTTTTAAACGAAGGGGTGCCTTATACTTCCCTACGTCACATCCAATCCAATCAGATCAAGTCAAGATTGGTCTCGACTCTACCGGTTGAAATTCTGTCGTTCTTAGTACCTCTTGTATTTACATCACAGTTTTATGTTTCATTCTAGTTAAAGATTTCATACGTTTTTAATACTGGATGTTAAAAGTATTATTATTTTTGTTATGGATAATAGTGAAATATACGATGTAAAACATCTGAATCATCCACATGGTTATTCGAAGTAAATGAATTTAAAAAAAATCAGAAAACAGATGGTTTGAAAGAACCGAACTGGTGTCTTCTTAAAGGACGGGCCCATAATTTTATTTTATGTTTTATTGATATAGCACCGCGTCTTACTACCCGTTCGGGTTATACGCTTAAATACCAATTACTCTAGTGGATTAGGAATTGAGAATGTTTAATTTAAAGAAAGTGAACCCGCATTTACATGGAGGTAGAGTGGAAAATAATTAGGGGGACCCCCCCCCCCTAGTTCACCCGATCGAGATTCGAACCTCAATTTCCCCGTCCTCAGGAGTTTAGCTCAACACGAAACTGACGCGTTAGCCAACTACGCCACCGAGGAGGGTTTCTGTTTTATTATTTTTCTGTTAATGATCCTACGAAGAATAATAAGCATAACTACATTCATATCCATCAGGTAAAAATCAAGTTCACTTAATAAAATAATTGTATCAGTTTGTACCAGTCTACATAGTCGAGTTAACGACTGATTTAATGCGAAACTCCCTTGACTGGTGTGATTTGAAAGTACTGAACTTGACTCGATTGGAATGGGTTGGTGTGAAATTAGCCTAAGACGTCAAACTAGTGCTATATTGATTGCCGGAGTCAGTAAGCCGGGGGTTCGAATATCTGATGTATGTACTGAGGTGTTTTTTTGTTTTTCATAAAAGGGTTCATCCCCATCCCTCTTGCCACTATTTTCTAAAAAAAATTCAAAATGACAATTTTTTTTTGTAGATGTAACCATGTTTAAAGCATTATCATAAAAAAACAAACACATTTTAAATTTAATCATAAACTTAACTCGTCTTTAAATGTTTACACTATAAACAATTTTTTTTAAACCCACCATACCATCTGAGCTGTTATTGGATTATTATTATTATTATTATTATATCCACTGGAAATTGTTAATTTCACGCACCAGCGAGCTAACACTGAATGGATTATTACCTGAGATTTTTAAAAACCGGATATTGAACGCTTCTTGAAAACTACAATCATTAATTCAGATATGTAAATTATTTCTAAGTTTAGAATTAGTTTTGAACTTTTGTCATAAAGTTTGTCTTGTTTTCAGATCAATATTGATTACTTTTTATCCACACTTAATGTTTTTTTATTAAGTAGGCCTACTAACCGATTTAAGCTCTAATGGGAATAGCAATAACTATTTTGTTACTTGTAAATATATTTTTTAAGAGAGGATAGGTTACGTATGGTTTTTTTTATAGCTATATTCAGTTTCTTACTTACCCCATGCAGGAACGGTGGGATAATATATGTATGTATAGTTCATTCACGACCTTAGTTCACTGAGATGATAGCTCATAAAGTTACTAAAAAATAGTCCCCAATGTATCCCTACGCCAACAACTGACATCTGTCATTTTGGACAACTGTAATGAAAACATAAGATAATGTATGAATGTGATAGTTAACCACAGTAATTTAGACCAATATTATTTATAAATTTGAGGTCAAACACAAAGATTATTTATCGTTTTATTCCACTTAAAAATTATTATTTACATCACTTTCACAAAAGGTTTGACGAATATAGGTTCAAAATGGCGACCGGCGAATTTAAACCACGTGGTTGAACGTGACGATAAACAAGTTCTTTACAACTATGAACCCACGTAGTGGACAAACATATTGTATACGGTATGTTAGGGTTGTATGTTAAATATATATATATAACATATAAACCCTAAAATATATATTGTGTAGTACATCAAACAAAAGCTTCCGCCTTTGGGTGGTACATTGTCCAAATATAATCCCACTGTAACTAACATGCGATGCCATAAGACACAGACACACACACACACACACACACACAGACACTGTAGAAATTTGCTCGGATCTGAAAAGAGAAGGGGGAGGGAATATATCTCCAAGAGAGGGTAGTCGAAATCCCTCTCCCCCCTTACCACCCGCTAATTTGCCTATGGGGGTTCAGGGGTTGAAGTGAAGGGGGGGGGGGGAGGTGAAGTAGGCGGTGGCAGCATTTGAAAACATATCCTCCATTAAACATGTGTTTCAAGCACACACACACACACACATGTACTTATTTGCGTACAAGCTGTGTGTATGTCTGCGGCTGATATCTAAATGGCGCATATCTGCTGCCTGAGGGTTTTTAACTTCAAGGTTCAGTGGAGAGTGACCCAAGTAGCGCGCACACACACATACACACAAACATATACACACATACGAAAATATTTTTTTACGAAAGTTGTTTTGTGGTTTTTAAAAAAAGTTATTTTTCTACTAAGTACATTGTTTTTAGTTATTACTTTCTCTCAACTTTTCGGCGAGAGGAATTATTGTGATATAAAAAAAACTATTCGGTGGCCGCATGGTCTAACGCGCAACTCTCGCAGTCGACTAAGCTGCCGATGACTGGGAGATCGAGGTTTCAAATCTCGGTCGGGTGTACTGAAGGTGGATTTTTCCAAAAAATGTTTTTCACTCTCCCTCCACTCAAATATGGGTACACTTCTCATAAATATAACCTTCCTACTCCCTAGAACCATTAGCATAATTAGTACATAAACGTATAACCCAAATGGGTAGTAGGACGCGGTACTAAAAACTATCTAGATTTTGATAGAAGTCGACATTTCATCACACTCCAAACACAACAAAGTGGTATCCGCCATGCCATCTGTCTGTCTGTCTCTCTGTACCTCGGGCTAGAGCGGAAACTATTTTACCAATCAGACTAAAACTTGGTATCTGGGGTGTTCATAAGGTCCCCCAGAAGGTATTTTTGGAATTATATTTATAACCCTAAATTTCAGGGTAGTTTTCTGAAGGGCAAAAACAGAAAGAAAAAAAATCTCAAAATTCGCTCTAACGATTTTGATTAAATTTTATATCTAGAAATTGTTTATTATTATAAACAAGACGGCAATTATTATTTTCTCATGAAAATGACTTTGAGGATACTTTACTGGAGGGAAATCTTCCAATTTTCCATTATTTCTCCACAACTATTTGAGCTACGAAATAACTTATCGTTGTAAAGTCATAGTACTATTAAAGATAAACATTTTTTATTTGAGATATATATTTTTATAGAACCAATAATTTCTTAGCTATAATCAAATATATTTACTTTTTAATTCAGGTCTTTGAAAATTAATTCGAGTCTTATGCTCTTTGGTGGACAAAGATGTTTCTCGTTTCTCAATTGTTCTGTGACAGTGTTTATTTTATTATTATTATTAGCACCGCGTCTTACTACCCGTTCGGGTTATACGCACTTACGCTAATGTGTAAATGGTAGGGTGATAGTGAGATGAAATGGAGGACCTACAGTTTAACGTGGAATCCGAACCACGGTGGAGGCCTGGCATTCCCCACATTCACAAGATGTCTTGTCAGAGGTGAAGGAAGGGTTTGGCAATCAGATAAATCTTTGCCGGGACCGAGGATGGAACCCCGGTCGCCAGCATAGAAGTCTGACACCTTACGCCTAGACCGCCAGGTCACCTGTAACAGTGTTCCTAGCTCCTAATGCCACAGAGAAAATAACGGTGTATATTATTTCATTTATGATCTTTGGCCTAGTGTTTCTACAACAATGTATAGACCTATAACCCACCTCGGTGGTGTAGTTGGCTAACGCGCCAGCCATGTTGAGCTCGACTGTTGAGGACGGGGAGATCGAGGTACGAATCTCTGTCGGGTGAACTGGGGGTGGTTTTTCCTAAATGGTTTTCAACTCCCCCTCCACGCAAATGCGGGTTCACTTCCTCCAATTCATCCTTCCCAAATCCCAATCCATTATCGTAATTAGTACTTAAAGCGTATAACCCGAACGGGTAGTAAGACGCGGTGCTAAATAATAATAAAATAGACCTATTATTTAGTTTCACAACTCTTTAAGAGTTTTTAGTATATGTCTATTTTTTGACGAAAGAGGGAGACATACGGCGCGAGGTTTAGTTATTGGAAGCTGTAGATCACATGACTTGACGTATGAATACGCGAAAGGAGATCTAGTAGCATTCCTAGATATCCGACTCAGTATTTCCTATGAACATTGGACTTTATAATGTTGTAAGCAATTATGAGAAGAGCCGTTATGAATATTTCGCTGTTTGGTAGTAGATGGAGCGCTTGAATGCGCGCGCACACCCCTAACCGCCTTCTCTTGTTTCCCGCAGCAATCAAGAGGAGTGGTTGACTCCTGAGTTACGTCCCTCCGATACTTGCTCCGTTTAGTACAGTCTGTTTACGATCAAAATAGTCGACATAGGTGATAGTGTGACGTCGACCATTAACTTCTTTACCACAAGAGGGTGACCTGGTGGTCTAAAGGTAAGGTGTCGGACCTCTGTGCTGGGGTCCGGGGTTCAATCCTCGGTCCCAACACAGATTTATCTGATCACCAAACCTTTCCTTCACCTCTAACAAGACGTGTATTAATCACAACTTGTGAATGTGGGGAATACCAGGCCTCCCACCATGGTTTGGATTTCACGTTAAACTGTAGGTCCTTCATTTCATCTCACAATTACCCTACCCATTACACATTAGCGTAAGTGCGTATAGCCCGAACGGGTAGTAAGACGCTAATAATAATAATTTACCACACGGGTAGTAAGACGCTAATAATAATAATTTACCACACGACACCTGGAAAACAGGGAAAATAAGGGTATTTTTTTTGTGTATGGAAAAAAACCCGGGAAAACACAGGGTAGTTAAAAAACCTCGATTTGTTTTTTTAAATATGGAATATTGAATTAAAAGTTTTAAATAGTATTCTAGGTCTTAAAATTGAATCAACGTATTTATTTTTTAAGGTCACTTTTTGTAACAAATATTTCTTCACACTGGGAAATATTTACAAAAAAAGACTCTAATTCCTTTTCTTACCAGTGGTATTGAACATTGTTTTCTTTGTTCACGTATCCCTAGACATAACTACTCTTACATTTGTGCCCTCAAAAAATCCCCTTCGGTGGCCACACGGTCTTATTTCACTCTCGCTACAGACTATACTGCTTATGATGGATATATTGGGCTTAGAATACCGGGGAAGAAGAGTTTTCCTAGGTGGTTTTTCAATCTTCTTCCACTCAAATGCAGGAACACTTTATCCAAATTCAACCTTACACATCACTAACACATTAGTGTAATTAGTACATAGGGAGGGGTATAACCCGAACAGATAGTTAGACGTGGGGGTGAAAAAACAATGTGCCCTCCAACGTTTTTTGGTATATAGTTCAAGTTATACTATAGTCTATAATCTACATCTAAAATAAATATTGAATATTAAGTTTTAAATGTGAAATATATTTATTAAATGTTACGTACCCCTTAAGATATCTTCGTGTACCCCAGGTCTAATAAAACACTGCTCTATACTATTCTCTAAAGCAAGCCTGTATTGATAGTTTTGGGCTAAGTGGGCCATATTTTGAATTTAAATATATGAATGGTTCGCCAAGTAGGATAAAATGTTCCAGTAAACGCAATTCATTGTAAAACAAAATTAAATACAAGAGACAAATAAATAAAAAATATTGATTCTCCAATAAAACACAACTTAATAAAATGAATTCAATTTTTACATATCTTTCAATATATTTTTTTCTTTATGTCAGGTGTAAATTTATTAGTTGGATATTTATAAAACGGTTGGTAATTTTATTACTACTTTTTACTTTCTCTCGACAATTTGGAGAGAAAGAATTGTGATCGTCGAAAATTTCGAACTCGAGATTACGGTAAATGTCGACGTTTCATGGCCCCCTGAAACAAAACAAAAAAGTGGTTTTAGCGATGCTGTCTGTCTGTCTTTACCTCGGGCTGGAGCCGAAAATATTTTACAGGTTGGGCTGAAACTTGATATCTAGGGTGTTCATAAGGTCCCCCTGAGGGGTTTAAAAAAAATTATTTGTCCACCTCTAAACTTAAGGGTAGTTTACTGAAAGCGGGGGGGAGGGGGGGGACAGAAAAAATGTTTTTCTCTAAATTCTCTCAAATAATTTTGAAATATCTAGACACTGTACCACTATTAATGAAAATGAATCATACACGAAGAAAATTTTCCAAATTTTCATAATTTTTTCACAACTATTTGAGACACGAAATAACTTATCATTAGAAAGTTGTATTATTATTAATGGAGGTAAAAATATTTTATTTGAAATAAATTTTTATAAAACTAAGAATTTCTTAGCTATAAGCAAATATCTGAGATGTGTTAGGATTCTGTTAAAAAGAAACTTTAAGCATATGAATTATTTCAGTCATAGATGACCTGGCGGTCTAGGAGTAAGGTGTCGAACTTCTGTGCTGAGGGTCTGGGGTTCAATCCTCGGTCCCAGCACGGATTTATCTGATTGCCAAACCCTCCCTTCTCCTCTGACAAGACATCTTGTGAATGTGGGGAATGTCAGGCCTCCACCGTGGTTCGGATCCCACGTTAAACTGTAGGTCCTCC
>CABFOV010009257.1:5029-20127 GCA_902141375.1 Timema poppense
TTTATAATATTGTAGAATTGCTCATGTATCCTTTAATTACCTTGAAAGGTAGCCAATCTTGTATGGTTCCAGTATGACGCAGCTTATAAGATAGTGCCTTAGCATACATAATACGTGAAGTATAAGTTCAAATAAAAGTATTCTAAGCTCACAATAGCAATTACATATGTTTTTAAAATTAAAATAGCTCGTGGTCTAGGGGTAAGTTATCAATTTTCTGTCCTGGAGGTCCGGGATTCAATCCTCGGTCCCAGCACAGATTTATCTGATTGCCAAGCCCTTCCTTCACCTCTGACAAGACGTGTATTAATTACAACTTGTGAAATGTGTGGAATATTCAGGCCTCCACCGTGGTTCAGATCCCACGTTAAACTCTAAGTCATCCAGTTAATTTCACAATCACCCTACCATTACACACTAGCGTAAGTGCGTATAGCCAACCCGAACGGATTGTAAGACGTGCTAATAATAGTAATAATAATAATAATAAAATCATATACCAACTTTGTGTACATAGATTTGATTGGCATTAAAATTACCAGCTATAATATATGAGTGTAAATTAGTACATTGTATTTTTCTTCAATACTTTAAATATGAATCTAATAATAATTATATAATTTTTATACCAATTAATATTTAAAAAAGCTTCCCTTGTCATTTATCCATTCTTCATTTTAAATTTGTTAACGCTCTCTAAATAAGAGTCTAACCCTTAAATATACAATTAACGCAATAACACGTATTTGCTTGTCAGGAGCTTTACCTTATATAACTTATTCATACGGTGGCGTTTTATGTTTGTACATTATATGTGTCATCCTGTGACAGATGAATCATGAGGGGGAAAAAATGTTTATATCGTATATATTTTAGCGTGGTAGGGCTGGGGTTTTTGTGGCATGCACAGTATGTAATATGTGTAGCTGGCTTCGTTTTTTTTTCTTTCCTTGCACAAAACACTGAAATATATGTGTGGTTTTATTTTTTTATTTTATGCTCATAAAAGCTGTGGAATTTGTTAACAAAAATACTAGTTGAAGAATACAAAAAGAAGAGATAGGAATTAGAGTATCCTACAAGGTTGCTGCTCTACTCAAGAATTTTTTGAAAATATATTGAATATTTTGGAAACGCACTGAATATTTAAACATATTCTATGGACGTATGTTTGTTAGGGAAATATAATATTTTTCTTGATCTGGTTTCATAAGATATGTATTGGTATTATAATAGATAAGACTTAAAAAAATGTTATTAAAAGTCAATGCCAATAGATTAAAAAAAAATAATAATAATTTTATCATAAACGTAGTAAGGATGTGTTAATGTCACTTTTTAAATATGTTGAAATGAAGAAAACTCGAAATCATTATAAGGTTGTTTTTATTAATTTGGGCTCTCATTTTACGCCTTGTACACTAAACCATTTCGACAGTTTTGAAAATCTAGCCTAATATATATGAAGCTTTGAAAAATGTTTATACAAAACCAATGGTTATAAAGTATTGTATTTTTAACAAGCTTAAATATTTAAAAAAAATATTTTAAATACTTGTGCTGTAAATTGGATTCCAGCAAGTATGATACACAATAATGCCTTGTATAAAATATTCTCTTTGTTTCATAACACTGACCTATTAAACTTGGCAGGTATTTTGCTTTTGAACAATAAAAATATTGGGAAGTAATAAATAAAAAATATGCATTCTCCTTTATGTACTTACTTGCTATTTTTGTGTTTAGGATAGGCCTACACTTGTCAATTGATTATTAGTTGGTGTTGAATTTATGTGAAATTGAACTTATAAAAAATATTATATGTGGAAATACGTCATATTTAGTGATTGTTATTCAATATGTTTATAATAAACTACGTCAATCTTTTTCTTCCAAGGAAGTGTACTAAAAATGTGAAGGCTAATATTGTAGGATGTTAACATTGAGGCAAAGGTGTTTTGAGCTTAGACTTAATATATATATATTTGGGATTAGAAAACATATAGATATTTTATAAACTAGCCGTGCCAATATATATGAATGATCCTAGGAAACATAACATCATTTTTAAATTAGTGTTTATTTGTAAAATTCTTAGTCAAGATATTTTGCTCATCTGCATACGAGTAATAGATGTTGTTTTCATAGTTTATAAATCCTATTTACCTTTTTAAAACAATTTTTTTCGTATTTTACCCATAGTAAAACTATGGAAATGACACATATTGAAAATTTGTCTTTCCAAAAGCTATTATAGAACTCAAAGAGGGGTAAATCAATAGCATTGTCTAATTTACGAATAACTTATTTATTATCAATTTATTGAAATACATTATATTAATTTGACAACTCAAAAAACATTGTAGTGATTTTTTAAGTTTAGAAATTAAGGGTTAAAGGAAAAACACTCATGGTTGTTTAAATTATTTAAATAATAAATTGTGTAATATCCACAGTGATCAAGTAAGTTACTGATAGATATACCCCTCACACCTCTCCCAGTAGTGACAGTCAAGTGGTCTACTGCTATAAACTCACACTTTCTATTACTGCTTTTGAATGGGAGGAAGAGATTTCAATATTGGTTGGATTTGCACATACTATCTTTGCAGTTAGTATTAATTTCACATTTAAAGAGAAAAATTGTAATCCTGAAAATAATACCCTTGAGATGGTGATGCATATTTACGTTTTATGTGTGTCCCAACCCAAAATTGGATTTTAATATTCTGTCGTTTGTCTGCCTCTGGCCACAGAGCCTTAAGTATTTTACGAACATTAATTAAAATGTTCTAATTTTTTGTTGACATGGCAATACATCGTGAGGTTTTTTCTGAAATTCCGACACCTATCCCCAAGTCAAAGGATATTTATTGATTGATTATTTTAAACTCCAAATTTCTCGAAAGTGTATCTACAAATTTCATTAAAATATATATATCTGGTTAGTGGTTGACATAATAAGACTGTTGACTATTTTGTGGGGGAGGAAGGGGTGGTAAACGTGTTGTTATTCAGTAAGGGTAGTTTACTGATGAATGTTTTTATTTAAATTCGAGTATTTTAACAAAGGGTTTTAGGGATTTCATTAAAAAATGAGTTTTTGCAAGATTGTTGGAGAATATTTATTTTTAAAATAAAATTTAATTTGACACTAGCTTACTATTAACTGATTTTTGTAAAATTTTAATTTATTTCGAAAATGGTCAATTTGATTTTGTTAAAAATTGGTTTTGGTTATCCTTAGACTATTTTACATGATCAATAAAAAATTGTCTTTATTTTTATAAAATAATTTGGTTTAAGGGTAGCTTACTCAAGACAAATAATTATAAAAAATTTTAAGAATTTTTAAATTTGTGGTGAAGATTGTGTTCAAAATGTGTTTCTGGCAAAAGATTTTTATTATAAATAAGAACACATTTTTATTTTTCAAATTAAGTACAATCTTGGAATAGCTTACTAAAAATTTATGTTTGAAAGTTATAAAGCTGTTAAATATATTTGAACAATTCTGTTTTCAATTTATTTATAAAGAGTGTATATTATGATAAATAAGATAATGTGTTTTATTTTACGAGGAAGAAATACTCAAGTAAAGTTTACTTAAAACCTCTTTTGGTTAATTTTCCTACAAGTTAAAATAAACACAATGACGATTTTTGTAAGTACGGGACTAACTATTGATTTTCTATCGTCTATTAACGCAATTCTTGGTGCATTAAACCCAAAATTACCTTTCCCTCCCTCTCTAATATCTTATTTTATTATAGTGAGCCTTCTGATATGGCGATTTTACTATCAAAATTCTATTCTTTATTTTCTCATGAAGAACCTATTGAAAGGACGTTTTATTACCAGAATACTACTGTGTATTTTCTCATTGGAACCTTCTGAAAGGGCCTTTTCCAGAATGCTAATATGTATTTTCTCACAAAGATCCTTATGAAATGGCCTTTTTACTACCAGAATACTGCTGAGTATTTTATCACGAGTAACCTTCTGAAAGGGCATTTTTATTACCAAAATACTAATTTGTATTTTCTCACAAAGAGCCTTATGAAAGGGCCTTTTTACTACCTGAATTCTACTCTGTATTTTATCAAGATGAACCTTGTGAAAGGGTTTCTTTACTATCAGGATCCTACTGTGTGTTTTCTCATAAAGAACCTTCTCAAACGCTCTTTTTTCTATCAGAATACTACTTTGTATTTTCTTAAGGAAAGCCTTCTAAGGACCTTTGTTTTTACCAGAATAAATATAAATATTATCTTACGTAGAACCTTCTAGACCTCTACTTTGTATAGTAGGGCTATCGTAGGGGAAAATTAATTACCTTTCAGAAAGTTTCTCTTAATAAAATACGGATGGATTTTTATTAAGTTGTACATTAAAATAAACTCAGTGGTTGAACGTACGATGATGATATGTTTGTATATTAATACCATTGTTTGAGAAATATATGGTAAACAAAGATAAAAAGTATTACGAGATTTGGTGTGATGGTGGTGGGATGTATGATGATGGACCGGGGAGAGATATAGGCTTTTATAGGCTTTTAGTGTTCGGAAGATCATTAATTGGTAGCTAGGTAAATGGTACAAACCTATCTAGAAATATTGTATTTTAGAACCACTAGTACTATTAATTATTCTTAATTATATTAGTTAAAAATACCTTGTATATTTCACTATCAGGTGGCCTGGGATAAATAACTTAACCGTACTTTTCATTTATTAATGAAAGCAGTAATACTATTTTAAGCAAAACTATACCTTACTCCCACAATATCTATCGAGTGAACTTGTTTATCTCATACTATTATTCTCATGTGATACCGAAGATGGAACTAAAAGGAGTTACACTGTTTGACAGGACTTTCAAATTGATCATTCACATTGGACCAAAGGGGATACTTATCTTTTAATTTTAAACATTTTAGAAAAAATTCTAAAATTTTAAATCTTTAGTAAAGAGTGGACAAATATAAGTTAGTATTATGAAAAGTTCATGTTTGCTCAAAGCATGTAGGGTGGTATTTAAACCCTCTTGACATAAGGTGTAATAATATCTAGGCCTTTGTTTATTTATAAAAATATACGTATTTACGATAATATTGATTTTTATTTTGAACTAAAATTATAACTCAAATAATTTTTATTTTATATCGACACCTCGGAGAGAAAGTATTGTGATCGGAAAAAATCTCGATCTCAAGATTTTGATAAATTTCGACGTTTCATGACCCCCTGAAACCAAAAAAGCTGTTTTCATGGTGCCATCTGTCTGTCTCCCTGTACCTTGGGTATGAGCCGAAAAAGTTTTATAGATTGGGCTATAGCTTGTTATATGGGGTGTTCATAAGGTTCTCCCACGTCATTATTAAAAATATTCTTCCAACCCTAAATCTAAGGCTAGTTTACTGAAGGTCAAAACGCAATATATATATATATATTTTTTTTTAATCTAATTTCGCTCTAACGATTTTGATTAAACGTTATATATAGACACTATTCATTACTATAAATAATAATAATATTTAGCACCACGTCTTACTACCCGTTCGGGTTATACGCTTACTATAAATAACATGGAAACTTTCATTTTTTCATTAAAATGATTTTGAGAGTATTTAACATGAAAAAAATTTTCCAATTTTAATAATTTTTTCGCATTCATTTGAGATACAAAATATCTTATCATTCTAAAGTTGTAGTGCTGTTAAAGCTACAATTTTTTTATTTAAAATATATATATATAAAATATATATATAAACAATTATTGTTTCTGAGCTATAAGCAAATTTTATAACTTTTAATTTAGGTATTTGACAATTGATTTGATTCTTATGCTCTTTGATGGACAAAGATATTTCTATATCTTATACTATATTTATTTGTTATATATTATACGACATGTTTTGATGCTACGATGGCATCATCCTCAGATCTGATGAAAAGGAAGAAACACACCAAATTAAATTATGGTTAAAACAAAATGCGTTAGCCAATGTGGTATAAAATGTATAATTAGTGAAGGTTGGTACGTTATAATATCGAGAAATAATACTTATGGAATAACATATTTATCAGATATTAAAACAATGTATTTGAGTATTCCATGTTGTGTGATTAAGGAAATTGATGTGAGAATTACAATTAACATGTATATATAAAATAAGAGAAGAACATTTTGGAAAAATATAAGAAATCAAAGATATTATACATATAGGAAGAAATTATGTACTTAGATATTGTGACATGAGATATTAGATCGGTATGATTGAATTTTATTTAATTTAATATGTTATATGGATTGGAAAAATGAATGACAATAGAGGAAATAAAAAAAAGTTCAAGTCTTCTTGAAACTGGCCCAAACATATCATTGGTTACTATGGAAGGATAGGCGGATGAAGTCAGGAATGAAGGTTTATGTATTGTAATTGACATTCTAAATCACTTTCAAATATTGTGCATATGTTTTATATTATATTACACATTTATGTCTTTCACATTAATTTAATACAACTGGTTCGATTTAATCTCACTAAAAATAGAATTTTAGTTATAAATATTAATAAACGTACTTTCGTAAACAACAAAAAATATTTTTCAAAAATATTTATATTTTATAAATTACTCTGTAACTGTTCCTAGTTGCTTATGCCATAGAGTAAATAAGTAACAGTGTATATACTTTAATTTATGTTATTTGGTGTATTGTTTATACGCACCAATGTATATACATACCTATTATTTCACTTACCAAATATTACGTTTTTAGTAAATGTTTATTTTAAGATAAAAGCTAGAGAGTCAGTGTGGTGCACCATAACATTTATATTTTTTTATTGTATATGTTATCTATCTAATCAAGAAGCGAAAGAATAATTTATTTTCCAGGAAGTAATTAAAAATTATAAAATCATATTGACTCAGCCTATCTTATTTTAAATTATAATATATTTTTTAAATAATAGTAAAAACATAATTTTAAAATAATTAAAATCTATTCATACAAAGATAAATATGTATTATAAATAATATTTTACCTTTATAGTACGGTAAAATAATTGTATATAAATACATGTACTTACTTACGATATGGCATAAGTAACTTGAAAGTTCATTGCCACATTTTAAAAGTACGCCATCTAACCCAATCTTGAGCTAGTTCTATCTAGCCCACACTATTTATTACAGGTTCAATATAATGTTATCCTCCCATCTGAGTTTAGATCTTCCCATTGAGCCTGACAGAAATATAGACCCTGAACACGGTTCTAGATTCTTCCATTCATTTGGCCTGTCCTTCCCACCATAGTCTTCGTTATCTAACTATCCTTACAATGTGTTGTGATGAGTACAAAGGGTATAATTCATCATTAATGTGACCTTTTATGCTCTCAAATATATTTTAATCTTTTTTGGACCCAATATATTCTTAAACACCTTGTTTTAAAAGACATTAAATATATCCTAGTCATATAAGGCGGGAGACCACACATGCGTGTACTATAAAATCAAAATTTTACTTAGTTATATGTATGATTTAAAACACTTAAGTGCGATGTGATTATTTTTCTTCTTTTTCTTTCAAGAATAACCTCAGAATAAAATTTAGTTAGACTGGAATATATGGATAGTTGGAAGTTTATATGTGATCATTTTAAACTTCAAGTTTATTTGTGAGCTTGATAAATAAGTAGGTAAGGTTTAATATTTAGGAAAGACTACATACTATTGTAAACTTGATTTTACAATATTTATATGAATACAATATATGCATATAATGAGATACACGTTATATATTACACTCCGTTTACCTTGTAAGGCAGCAGACATTATTTGACGAATTGCATTACATTCCAATATTGTAAACTAGGCAATAGTGTAAACATGTAAGGTAAGTGGGCTTCCTTTCAGGATGAACGGAGTGTATATGGTAGTTAAAATCTTTTCGAAACTATACATTGTTTATGGTAAGTAATATTATATTACTACCTGTAATTATAACAAATACAATTTCAAATAACTAGAATATGTATCCAAGATAAATATCGAATATTTATAAGTACCAACATAGTTATAAAAAATGTTGATTTCATTAGGCTTAGGGACAATCAACAGACCTTATTTCCTTCCTTCACACCTTAAAAACCAACATCTCTCTTTTTACCTAAGCATATTCATTACGTCACATTTACATTTCTATTATAAATCCAATAGAATAGCATTATAAACGTTGATGAATGATACAAAGGCCTTGTATTATTCAACTTGATATATCATAAGAAAATTAATATGATAACATTGACTAATTTTTTCAAAGTTTAATAAGTTTAACTATCAGTAGGATTTTAGACTCTTTGATAAGGGCAGATCTTATAGTTTGTATGCCAAAATGCTTGGCCCTAGTAAATTTATATGTCTGTTTCACCATTTTCTAAATATTTCTACTACTTGCTATTTTTATAATCGAAATATCATCGACAATTAACTCAATAATCAAGTTGTATGACTATATAAATAATCTAAATACTTAATTTGATAAACCTATTTTTTATAATTGAAATTAAGAGATAATGACTACATATTTTGACAAACGAACATAATTTTTAACGATAAGGAAATATGGGCCTTAGCAAAAATGGTATCTTTCAAAAAATCCGGCTTTCACTGAATTTTCAGCATCGATGCCGTTTGTGATGAGTTATAAATACAATTATTCGTTTACATCTCCAAGGAAATACTTATTTGTGTATGGATTTACACCGTAAAAAACATTTCTCTTTTGTAAAATTTAGTAATTTAATTCTTAACTACTTAAGTGTAATGGTGCAACAAATATAAAAATTACGTCAACAATATATGTATCTACCTTACAGGCCAATGATAGTAGGTTGATGACACATAATTTTATTTGCGTTGATGCTATTTATTTTTCTTTTAATATATTTAAATATTTTCCCCTGTAACAAATTGTCCATTAAAATAACCGATCCTAGCACATATTTTATCAATAACCTTTGATTGAGGAATTATCGAATATATAATTGAATGCATCTTCTCAGTCATTCAATGATTACATCGCCCCTAAAAAAATACAAACTAAATTTTAACATAAACTGCAGCATCCACTACACAATCCCAGAAACTAATAAGAGCCTAATTATATTTACAGTATCATCACGTTACATTATAAACACATAATATAATTTTTAATCTCTTTAATAGTTATCGGATTTAAAGTATTGTAAGTAATAACACTTTATCAACTTTAGTCAACCATACATTGTGCCACATCTGTCGAAACCAAAGTTATGTGAACAATCTCTTGACGTCACTTATGCTTTGTGATACTTAGCATATTTACGTCATTGACATGTTGTTGGCGCACATGGAGAAGGAGACTTCATTACTCTTTGATATTCTGTTTGAATACTGGCGCAGTATTCAATATGTGCGGTTTTTACATACTCATTTACTATTCGTCTGTTGTGGTCAGGTTTATTGATGTGTCTGCCTTCTAGTGTGGCTTATTTTACTTGTAGAACACTTCAGAACCTTTATATTAAACTACACAGAAACTCGTTACAACTATAACGAGCATAAAAACCAGAGCCATTGATCAATGTGGGAAAATATAATTTCCAACACAGAAAGCCGTTAAAGAGTAATATACCAATTTTAAACTTTAATAAATTAATAATTCCGTTAGGGTACTGAATTTAAGTGTTAAATCTCTATTGAGAGCATTTCCCCAATGGGTGCAACCCAATTATTGTGCCTAATCTTACAGTTTAAGTCACACATAAATACTCTGAAAATTTTATCTTTACTGGCAGATAAAAAACTACAATAAAAAATAAGAAGGGGTACAAGGAAAAAAGAGGTAAAATCCCAATGACACTCAAATTGAGTTAGTGATGCTATCTGTTAGACAATGAAGATACCTTTCTAATGCACTTTAGATTATGGTTAAGAGAGGTCTGTCATATTTGATTTAAAATTTAAAAGTTTTTCTGGGGTCCTTACAAGATTTGATGTAGAAATGTTGTTGTCCTGGAGAACGTGTGTATTGTGATTGACTATTTTCCTCTTATATCCTCCCAACAAGTGCATTAGTATTTATCTATGACCAGTATAATCTTATTTTTCCTGAGAGGAATATTTAAACAAGTATGCTTAAAATTATAGAGATAGAAATCAGAGGAAATCAATCCACATAATATAAAAATAATATAAGATAATATATAAAACACTATTCAGTACGCCTGTCTTCGGTTCAAACACAGAACATTTCTTGTAACTTTAAGCTTCAAGTCAAAGATATATTAGGAAATTATACTGTCTAAATTTTGAGAAGTAAACATTTATCAATACTTGTCTGAGCTCTTCTCATATTTATAATAGTTACATAGGAATGAGGAAGGTATAATTTATAGAAGTTGCATCCGCATTTTGGCTAAGAAATCTTGGGAAACCACCTAGAAAAAACAGCCTATTGACATCCACCCAGGATAAGAACCTGGACCTAGGCATCACAGTAAAACCTAACAAGCCGAGATTGGTGCCTTTATCTGGTGTAGTGGGCTTCACAAATCTAAGAACGTACGTTAAGAAGATACCTTGGAATTTAACTTGAGGCTAAGAAAATAACAGGGAATATCAAACATGGAAATAATAACCTAAACGATTCAGATAAAAATACAATTTCCAGGGTTAAAGCTAAATATACCAGCTGAACTAATTGGCGCTTAATTCTAGCTGTTGTTTATGAATTCTACTCTCAAAATATCTTATTGATTCAAACTAAATAATTCAATTGATAAAAAGAATTGATTTTAGTGAACAGGCAAATGATTCTTCAATATATTTAGAAAAATCTATAAAAACAAATAATATATATTTTAAAATTATAAATTTAAATCTTCTTGAGAAATCTCGTCTTATCTAGTGAATAATTAATTTTTTAAATTATCTTTTTTATAGCAAAGCGCTTTAATACACATTTGGGTTATACGCTTATGTACTAATTAAGCTAATGGTTCAATGGATTAAGAAGATTCTATTTATAGGAAGTGTACCCACATTTGCGTGGAGAGAAATTGAAAAACCCTTTTGTAAAAATACACCCTCACCACACCCAACCGAGATACAATCCTCGATCTTCCCGTCATTGGCAGTTTTTTCTACTGATAGAGTAGTGTCTTAGACAACGCAGCCCAAGAACTGGGTTTTTTCATATATATAATCTCTTATTGATGTGATTTGTGACGTAATAATGTTTCAAATTTCTTGAATAGCTCGCTTTTGAATAGAATAATTTATATATATATATAATAATTTAAAGGGTATTTAAGAGATGCTCTCTAGGTATATAATATGGAAAATAGTTCCACGTACTAAGCATGTATATGGCAATATCTCTTTTAGAACAAATATATATATATATATATCAATAAGTCAGAAAATAGTTCATAGGATTTTATTTGATGTTTGGTGGAATACATATTGAACCAATAAAAATAAATTCATACGTTTATATATAAATCTACATTCATACATATCACGTATATATATTTATTTATAATATACACAGAATATTTACACATATTAAATTATATATATATAGTAATCTAACAGCTAAAAATTGTGTAGTTATAGCCTACTTAATCTTCAATCCCCATAAAACAATTAGAAATGTAAAATAATTCTACCAGTACATCCGAAATATATACAACCCCAAACAACACTAATTAAAAATGCATTCTTTATAGAATCCTCTTAAAAACACAATAACAAACTTACATTTATTAAAAAACTCACATTTAAAAAAAATATATACAACGGACATTTGGTTATTAATTTCAAATTTATGCGAAACTTATTACAGATAGGCTACAATAGAGATTATATCAAAAAGTCATCACAAGCACCAAGTTTTTCATATATCAAAGACAATTTTAATAACCAACCCAGCACAACAACAACAACAACAACAAAAAACTACACACTTATTAATAAATATATATTAAATAAAAGTACGGTTGCAGTTTTAATTTAAAACTACACATGAAAAAGTTCACAAATAAACACTAATTAATAACAAAAAACATGAAATGAATAATAGCTTATGACAAAGAAAATTAAATACCTACAATATATTTACATTTAATGTAAATATTACATACAATTTTCATTTTCCTAGTAATTTGAAACTTTTATACACATTACTTTTTTAATACAAAAAAGTTTATATATAATAAACAAATTATGAGTAAAAGATTATATTCCACATGTAAGTATGTAACACAATTTTTTTAAATTATTTTTGGCAGGGATGCTTTTTAAATACTTGGCTTGGTGTAAGTATCATGTATGTGAATAGCTTGGTAGATTAAAATGTGCAGTTGTAATTTTTTTTAATAGGACACTTGAATCATCAGCAATTCTCCACGAAAATGCAGGTAAATTTACTCTAAAAATAACCTGTAATCTTCCATTTTTAAACTAATTCGTCCATAAATTTAGATATTAAATATATATTGATGAAATATAAATACTTATTAAGTTCAACAGCTTAACAAAAACAAATAATTAATCAATAATACATTAAAAAATGTTATGGGTTGTATCAGTTATTAGAACAATGGAAACTAACAAAAACAAAAGAAACACTACATTATAAACTTTACAAAAATAGGATGTAAAATATAATTTTAAACAAAGAAAAAAAACTCATTACTTTGGTTTGTTTGTATAATGTATGGACATTTTTATATTAAAAAAGTTCGTTTTAATTTTGTGATAAAGCTTGGATTTTATACGTTCCCCTTTTTTTTATATTGTTTCATCATTGTGTCTTCCGATACAACCGGCTTACAGGGATGCCAATAATGACAACGCGAGGTAATATATTCCTGAGGACATGATGTGTTTGGATCATGTCCCTAATTACCTCTCTGCAGTGTATTAGTGGATTTCCACTCAGCCGAGCGCAATGAAGCAGGCCTTGCAGGAACCAAGGCCATTATTGGATCCGATCACCTCTCGTGGCATATGCTAGTCAATTGGGATCGTGTAAGCATCACTATTTTAGTTGGTTGCTGTAATTGCATGGCTTCATTAATGTTATGCGCTTACTTTAAATACAGTAAATCAGTGGTTCTCAACCCTTTGGTCATGATTAAAGTCTAACGTAGCCCCCACACGATAAATCTTCCATAAATGACAGGTCAAGTGTCAAATATATGGTAATCAAAGGATAATATTTCAAGATAGTCACATAAAAAATTCCCAATCACGTTTGGTCCTCCGCTACGTTTTGTAATATTGTCATCGTGACAATTTTCCCTTGAAAGATGCTCGCGTAAGCCCTGAAAGTCGGTCAAGGAGCCCTGGGGGTGCGTGTAGCACAGTTTGAGAACAACTTAAGTTTTTAAGTGGCTGGGAGAGAAATTAATCTTGATTTACCTTTCTTTCACCTGCTCCGGTGGCGAAATGGCTTAAGGCGTCACTCTCATGTTTGACTGGCTTGCTGATGACGGGGAGATTGTCGTTTTATTTCTTGTCGGGTCTACTGAGGGTGTTTTTTCCCCATGAGTAGTTTCCCACTCTCCTTCCACGCCAATGTGCGTAGACTACCTCTAAAATGCTTCCTCCCTTATCCCTACCTAATTAGAGTAACTAGCATTTATGCGTCTACCTGAACAGGTAGTAAGAAGAGGTGATATATTTATATAGATATTTATAAACATGTATTTCAATATCCTACTAATGACAAAAAGGTACGGGGTTTGATGCTTGGAATGGCCCAAAAAACTACCTTTTGTGAAATTAAAGATTCTCCTATGACAGTTGTCAATTAACTGTCTGATTAGTTAATTATACGTGCGCTGATATTATCAGTTGTAATCAGAAACTACCCTGGATTATCACTGCCCTTTTTGTGCTTTTTTTTTATCACATAAAGCGTAAACCTAAAGCAAATAACGCTTAAAACGGTATATTAAGCTGCATAAAGGGTGTAAAAGGAAATATCACTCTGATAAAGTTAGAGAAATTAGATATTTACGGTAGCATATATAACTGTTGCAATATTAACCTCTGTGAATATGTTTATCATTCTTCTTGGACATGGTAGATGTATTATTTTTTTTGCTCACATATTATTAACTTTCCGGGTTATTCGTTGGCATACACTTATACTAAAGAGGTAAGAATGAAGAAGATACCATTTGGGGGAAATATACGTTATTTGTGTGAAGGCAGATTATGAAAACTATTTAAGAGAGTAAAAAAATATTAAATTTGACGTCATATTTTAAAGCCTTTCATTTATGGAAGGGATGTATGTATGGAGTGCGATAAAAGGCCATTATTTTCACAGTTCTTATAGAAAAACTTATTTTGGTCAAAATAAATAAAATATTGCTCCATTAGAAACATAGTTTAATTTAATTCCCTTGGTGGCCTCAACAAATCTTTAATATATGTCAAGGTTGGGTGTTCTGGAATCTAATGACCACTTTTACTTTCCCTTTATAAAGTTTTCTCAGGGCAGATATTCAAGATATTTTGATAATTATCACCAATTGAAGAAATTTAAAATCTATGTTTCTACTGAAGCAGTATTCTATTTATTTTAGCCAAAGAAATTTTTTGTTATGAAAACTGCAAAAACACAAGATTATTTACCATCGTTCCTACTTCAAACATTTGTTTTAAATTGCAGATTTTAATAAATACTTATTTAACAAAAAGTCAAATTAGATGGATTATTCAAAATATTTTTATTCAACATAAACAATATGGTAAGAATAACAAATATTCGTCCGCCTGTGTGATCTACTTGTCAGAGATCCTGGCTACAGATCAAAACGTCTTGGGTGCAATCCCCAGTACTTACAAAGTCCATATGTAAATCAATGGATCTGGATCGGGCTCAAACTCAGCCTTGTGCGGACAAATGTGGAACTACTTGAATAAAGAAGTAACAGCTCCTGTTAAGAAAACTGATTATTATGCTGAATAACTCGTTGTGGTGACCACATGACGCCCTATATATGCAAATGTTGGCACAACATTCGT
>CABFOV010009258.1:0-20126 GCA_902141375.1 Timema poppense
AATTATGACAGCAGTAGTGGAAGCATTTGGAAAGCCGCATGTAAATGTGGGAACAATAGGACATGTGGATCATGGGAAGACAACGTTAACAGCGGCGATAACAAAGCATTATGGAAATTTTGTAGCGTACGATCAGATAGATAAGGCGCCAGAAGAAAGGAAAAGGGGGATAACGATAGCAACAGCGCATGTTGAGTATCAGACGGAAAAAAGGCATTATGCACACGTTGATTGTCCTGGACATGCTGACTATGTAAAGAACATGATAGTAGGTGCAGCACAGATGGATGCGGCGATATTGGTAGTGTCGGGGGTTGATGGGCCAATGCCACAAACGAGAGAGCATATATTGCTAGCGAAGCAGGTAGGTGTTGGATATATCGTGGTGTATATAAATAAAGCTGATGTTGCTGATGCTGATATGATAGATTTGGTAGAAATGGAAGTGAGGGAATTGCTGAATAAATACGGATTTCCAGGGGATGAAGTGCCTGTGGTAGTGGGGTCTGCATTGAAAGCGCTGGAGGATGACAGTAGCGAATATGGAAAGAAATCAATAGATAAATTGATGGAAAAGTTAGATGAGTATGTGGCAGTTCCACCAAGGCCTGTGGATTTACCATTTTTATTGCCAATCGAGGATGTATTTTCGATATCGGGGCGAGGAACGGTGGTAACAGGAAGGATAGAGAAGGGAGAGATAAAGACGGGAGAAGAGATAGAGATAATAGGTCTGAAAGCGACGCAAAAGACGATATGCACAGGTGTAGAAATGTTTAAGAAGTTGCTGGATAAGGGGAGTGCAGGACTCAATGTAGGAATATTGTTAAGAGGAACAAAAAGAGAAGAAGTGGAGAGAGGGCAAGTATTAGCAAAACCGGGGACGATAACGCCGCATAGAAAGTTTAGGGCGGAGGTTTATATATTAAAGAAAGAGGAAGGAGGAAGGCATACACCATTTTTTGCGAATTACCAGCCACAGTTTTATTTAAGGACAACGGATGTAACCGGGAGCATAAAATTGCTAGATGGGAAGGAGATGGTAATGCCAGGAGATAATGTGAGTGTAGAAGTAGAATTGCAAGTACCGATAGCAATGGATAAGGGATTGCGTTTTGCGATAAGAGAAGGCGGTAGAACTGTTGGTTCTGGTGTTGTTTCTGAAATTTTGGAGTGAGAGTTTGAGTTATAGGAGTGTAGCTCAATTGGTAGAGCGCTGGTCTCCAAAACCAGAGGTTGTAGGTTCAATTCCTATCGCTCCTGCATTAATGTTGTGGTGAAAATGTTAAAAAGTTTGTGTGTTTTTTTCTATGATATAAAGCAAGAAATACGAAGAATTGCTTGGGTAAAGAAACAGGAGGTGCTGTCATCTCTATTTGTTGTGATGATTGTTATATTATGCTTTTCGATTTTCTTCTGTTTTGTGGATTTTATGTCTCTTTACGTAATTAAGGCTTTATTTGGAATTATTTATGGAATGTGAATATAAATGGTATATCATTAGAGTTGATTATGGATATGAGCAAAATATACGCGAATTGGTAAGTAATGCTGTTTATTTTAAGGAAGTGTTTATTCCTTATCAAACGGTATGTAATTCAAAGTCTGATATAAAAGAGTTATGTGAAGTGTATGTATATATGCATCTATGTGATGAAAGCAAAAATATTTTGAATCAAACGCCTGGATTCTGCAGTGGCGAATCTGGTGATTTTGAGATGATTTCAGATGATGAGATAAGTTTAAAGTGTAAAGAATTTAATAGATATAAATGGTATATCTTGAGAGTTGCTTCCAATTGTGAAGAGAAAGTGCGCCAACATATATTGGAAAATTCTATGAGATTGAGTGTTAATGGTTACTTTAAGGAAGTTTTTATTCCATATGAAGAGCTAAGTGAAGTAGAGTTGAAATCTAAGAAAATTGCTACACGAAGGAAATGCTTTCCTGGTTATGTCTTTTTATACGTGAATTTATGCGATGAAGTATTGAATTTTATCAATAATATACCAAAATCTCTTAAGGTTTATGGATTTTTGAAAAATGGTAATATTCCAAAGGTGATTTTGGATGATGAGATTCACTCAATGTGTAATGCACTTTATAATGCTCAAGAGACAAAGAAGTTAGGTTATGGTTATGAAAAAGGTGAAAAAGTGAAAATTAATGATGGTCTTTTTCAAAATTTTACTGGTAAGGTAAATATGGTAAACGATGAGAAAAAAATTATTAATGTGGAAGTATCAATTTTAGGTAAGCCGACAATAATAGAGCTTGATCTGGCTCAAGTAGAGAAAATAGAGGATTAATTATGAGTGTTATAGTTGCTAAGATTAACTTACTTATGGAAGCTGGGAAAGCAATTCCAGGACCGAAAATTGCTTCAGTACTTGGTCCACGTGGTATACCTGTTCCTAAGTTTTGTGAAGCTTTTAATAAAGTTACTAGCGCTGCTAACGCTAATTATAAAGTAGGCGATTTAGTAACAGTGCGAATTTCCATAAAGGATGATCGCTCTCATGATTTTACTGTCAGCGGTCCACCTGTGGCTTATTTACTTAAGCAGGAGGCTAAATTAAGTAAAAGTTCTGGTAATCCTGGTAAAGAATTAGTGGCTAAATTACCTATGTCTGCTATAATTAAAGTGGCAAAGTGCAAGATGGTTGATATGAAAGTGGATAATGAAGATTCAGCAGTGAAAATGGTTGTAGGCACTGCAAAATCTATGGGTATAGAAGTTGTGGAAGGTTAGGTAAATGAATACATATAATGATAATCCTAAGCAGTGTTTGAAGAAGATTATTGAGTCTGCTTCAGCAAAATTTAATGAATCAGTTGATATTGCAGTCAATTTAGGCGTAGATTCACGTAAATCTGAAGAGCAGGTGCGTGGTACAGTAGTTTTGCCTAAAGGTATCGGGAAGAATATTAAAGTAGCTGTTTTCGCTCAAGATAAACATTTATTAGAAGCTGAAAAAGCTGGTGCTGATATTGCAGGAGGAGAGGATTTAGTTGAAGAAATAAAAAAGGGTAGAAAATTAGATGTTGATTGGTGCATTACTACTCCTGATTTTATGGCAAAAATCACTCCTATTGCAAAAATATTGGGTGCTAAAGGGCTGATGCCTAACCCTAAATTTGGTACTGTGACTTCTAACATTGCAGAAGCTATTAAAACCATTAAGTCTGGTCAGATAAAATTTAGAACAGATAAAAATGGTGTTATTCATGGTAAATTAGGAAATATTAAATTTGATATTGATGACTTGCTAGAAAATTTAAAAGCCTTTCTTAAAGTAATTAAAGATAATAAACCTATTTCTGCGAAAGGAATTTACTTTAAGGGTGTTTTTTTAAATTCAACTATGGGTGAAGCTTATAAGATAAGCAAAGTGGAAGATATAATTTAAGGGAGTGATACCGTGAAGCGTAAAAATAAGGATGAATTTATACAGAGCACAATAAACGTATTTGTAAATAATGATTTCTTGATATTAGTAAATTTTAAATCTATAAATGCTAATGATTCATTAACTCTGAGGAATAGCCTGAAGTCTATAGCAGGTGGGGTATTAGTAGTTAAAAACACTCTAGCGCGCTTGGCTTTGGAAAGGACTGGTAAATTTTCTTATTTATCAGGCAAATTTTCTGGTTCTGTTGCTATTATATACTCTAGTGGCATAGTAGAAGCTGCAAAGTTAATAGTTGATTTTATTAATGCTAACAAAGAAAAAATGTCTGTGATTTGCGCGGCTCATATAAATGAATTGTTAACAGTGGAAGATGTTAATAAACTGGCTAAGTTGCCTTCTTTGGATGAGTTGCGTGTTAAAATTATGCGTTTAATATCTTATGATATTCCTGCTCGATTGGCGTTGTCTATTAATTCATCTTCTATGAGGCTTATGAGAGTTTTGGATTATTATAGTTCTAAAAAATAAATTTGTTGTTAAGTAAGGTGGTAATTATGAGTAATGTAACAGGTGATTTGGTTGATAAAATATTATCTTTAAACCTATTAGAGGCTTCTGAACTTGTAAAAGTTCTAGAAGAGAAAATAGGGTTGCCTGCTGGTTCTTTTCTTGGTGGGGCTGTTGGTGCTGGGGCGCCTATTAGTGATAATGCTGCTGCTCCTGCTGCTCAAGAAAAAGCTGAGTATAAAGTTGTGATTAAAGAAATTGATGCGAGTAAAAAAATAGGAGTTATTAAAGCTGTGAGAGAAGTTAATTCTACATTGGGTTTAAAAGAAGCAAAAGAGTTGGTTGAATCTTTACCTAAAGATTTAACTGCTAATGTTCCTAAAGACGAAGCAGAAAAAATCAAGCAAAAACTTATTGAAGCAGGAGCAACTAAAGTGGAGCTTGAATAATATTTAATGTATTAATTTTATATTGATATAGCTCTTTTAATTAGTTTGGGGTATTTTAATGGTTGATTCTTCTTATATGTACGCTTCTGGTGCTTTTGTCCCTAGAGTTTCTTATTCTAGGTCGATTGATTTAAAAGATTCTTTATTGGATTTGGTTAAGGTTCAAAAAGAATCGTATGATTCATTTGCTCCTAAGAATAAGGGTAATGAAAGACTTGAAGTTATCTTTCATACAATCTTTCCAATAAATGATCCTTTGCGTAGGGCTACTATTGAGTTTATAAGTTGTAGGGTAGATGATCCTAAGTATGATGAATCTGAGTGTATAAAGCGTGGTGTAACTTTTTCTGCTCAGGTTATTGCTTCTATACGTCTTGTTGTTATGCAGGATGGTATTTCTCTTGATGAATATAAATCGATTAAAGAGAGTGGAGATCATTCTAAACTTGCAACCGTTGTAAAATCTATAGAAGAGCAGGAAGTCCACTTTTGTGGGTTGCCTATGATGACTGATAAGGGCACTTTCATCATTAATGGTGTAGAAAAAGTTATTGTCTCACAAATGCATAGGTCTCCTGGTGTATTTTTTGATAGCGATAAGGGAAAAACTTACAATTCTGGTAAATTGATCTATTCTGCTAGAATTATTCCTTATAGGGGTTCTTGGCTTGATATTGAATTTGATGTTAAAGACCATTTGTATTTTCGTGTTGATAGAAAAAGAAAATTGCCAATCTCAGTTTTGTTAAAGGCGTTAGGTCTATCAAATAATGATATACTCGATAGATTTTATGAGAAAATAAAGTATGTAAAACATAAAGATGGTTGGAAAGTGCCTTTTGTTCCTGATAAATTTAAAGGAGTGAGGTTGCCTTTCGACTTAATGGATATTGAAGGTAATGTGCTGCTTAAAGCTAACGTTCGTATCACCTCAAGACTAGCTAAAAAGCTATATGATAATGAATTGAAAGAGTATCTGGTTCCTTTTAATTCTATATGTGGTTTATTCCTCGCAGAAGATTTAATGGATAGTGCTAGCTCTACGAAAATTTTATCTGCTGGTGAATCTATAAAGCTGGAAGACATAAAGAAGCTTGAGTTATTGTCTGTGGATGAAATATCAGTATTGAACATAGATAATGTATCTGTTGGACCTTATATATTAAATACGCTTTTCTTAGACGAAAACATGTCTTATCAGGATGCGCTATATGAAATATATAGAGTTTTGCGTCCTGGTGAAGTTCCTGTTTTAGAGATAGTAGAGGAGTTTTTCCGTAATCTTTTCTTCAGTCCGGAATATTATGATTTGTCTAACATTGGTAGGTTGAAGCTTAACTCTTACCTTGGATTAAATTATGATGAGGATTTAACTGTTTTAACGTATGAAGATATTATTGAAATTGTAAAAAAAATAGTATTGTTACGTGACGGTCAAGGATCTGTAGATGATATTGATCATTTAGGAAACAGAAGAGTAAGATCAGTTGGAGAGTTTATAGAAAATCAATTTAGAACTGGGTTGTTGAAATTGGGACGCGCAATAGTTGATTCTATGTCCACTTCTAGTTTAGATAAAGTTTCTCCATCTGATTTTATTAATCCAAAAGTGTTAACTAATGTCTTAAGAGATTTCTTCAATTCTTCTCAATTATCTCAATCTATGGATCAGACTAATCCGTTATCTGAAATAACACATAAAAGAAGGTTGTCCGCGTTAGGTCCTGGCGGTTTAACAAGAGAACGGGCAGGATTTGAAGTGCGTGATGTTCATCCAACTCATTATGGAAGAATTTGCCCTATTGAGACTCCTGAAGGGCAAAACATAGGGTTAATCAACAGTTTAGCTATATACGCGCGTATTAATAAATATGGTTTCATTGAAAGTCCTTATAGAAAAGTAGTTAATAGGGTTGTTACTGATCAAATTGAGTATCTGTCTGCCATAGATGAAGGTTTATATTATATAGCTGATACCAGCGCAAAGCTCGATGAAAATAATTGCTTTGTTGATGATATGCTATACTGTAGATATGCTAGTAGTTTCATTATGGTAAGTAGTGATCAGGTGAGTTACATTGACGTATCTCCTAAGCAGGTAATATCAGTTGCGGCTTCCTTGATTCCATTTTTAGAAAATGATGATGCTAATAGAGCATTAATGGGCTCAAATATGCAACGTCAGGCCGTACCTTTATTGAAGCCTACCGCTCCTCTGGTTGCTACTGGTATGGAGTCTTTTGTAGCTTCTGGCTCTGGTGCTGTAGTTTTAGCAAAACGCGATGGCATAGTTGATAGTTCTGATAGTAACTCTATAGTTATACGTGCTTTTGATAAAGAAAGGGTTAACTACTTGGACGTAGATATTTATCATCTAAGGAAATTTCAGCGTTCTAACCATAATACTTGTATTAATCAAAGACCGCTAGTGTGCGTAGGTGATTATGTTAAAAAGGGTGATGTAATAGCTGATGGTCCTGCAATTAACAGTGGTGAGTTGGCGCTTGGTAAAAATTTGCTAGTCGCTTTTATGTCTTGGCAAGGTTATAATTTTGAAGACTCTATTATTATTTCTAGTGAAGTTGTTAAAAAAGATCTCTTTACTTCTATTCATATAGAAGAATTTGACTGTGTTGTACATGATACCCCTTTAGGATCAGAAAAAATAACTCGTGCTATACCTGGTGTTAATGAAGAAAATCTATATCACTTGGATGATAGTGGTATAGTGAAAATTGGTACAAGAGTTGGTCCAGGCTATATTCTGGTAGGTAAAGTTACACCTAAACCTTCTCTTTCATTGCCTCCTGAAACGAAGTTATTAATGACAATTTTTGGTGAAAAGTCATTCGATTGTGCAGATTCCTCTTTATATACATCTCCAGATGTTGAAGGGACAGTAATTGATGTACAAGTCTTTACACGCAGGGGGGTTGAAGAAAATGAAAGGGCATTACTCATCAAACAAAAAGAGGTAAATGACTTTGAGGAAGAGCGAGATTATATAATCAATGTTACTAGTGAATATTTCTATGATGAACTGAAGAAACTTCTTATTAATTCTGGTTCTCAAGATCGAGAAAAATTTGACTCTATTGAACGTGAGCAATGGTGGGGTATAGGATTAAAAAACCAACCCATTTCTGAGCAAGTTAAGAGCTTAAAAAAAGATTTTGATGAAAAAGTATCACATGCAATAGCACAGTTTAAGCGAAAAGTAGAAAAATTACATGAAGGTTATGACCTGCCTCAAGGTGTGTCGATGTCAGTAAAAGTTTTCATTGCTGTGAAACATAGTCTGCAACCAGGGGATAAAATGGCTGGTAGACATGGGAATAAAGGTGTGATCTCTCGAGTTGTGCCAGTGGAAGATATGCCTTATTTGGAAGATGGTACTCCTGTTGATATTATTCTTAACCCTCTTGGTGTTCCTTCACGAATGAATGTAGGGCAAATACTGGAAACGCATGTAGGTTGGGCTTGTAGAAAATTAGGGGAAAGGGTAAGTAATATTCTCGATGAGATCAATAAAATCAAAAGTGCTTTTTGCAAGGGAATTAGGTCCCTTAACGATGATAATTTTACACAATTTGCAGTAGCATACCTTGACAATAAAAAAATTGAAAATATTGATGATGATGAAATAATGGCTTCTGTTTTAAATACACCTAATAAAAATGCACTAAATGACGAGTTGAATGCGTTAGTAGAGAACTATTTGAACTCTTGTAAAAGTTCATACAGCAATTTACGTAATTTCCTGATTGAGGTTTATAGCTATGGTAGTAACGTATCTATCTGTAATGATATTCGTAATATTAGTGATAATGATCTCATTGAATTTGCACGTAAATTACGTGATGGCGTTCCTGTTGCTGCACCTGTATTTGAGGGTCCAAAAGATGAACAAATAGCAAAATTATTTGAACTTGCTGGTTTGGATAACTCTGGACAAGCTGTATTATATGACGGTTGCAGTGGTGGAAAATTCGACCGCAAGGTTACAGTTGGTTACATGTACATGCTTAAGTTGCACCACTTGGTTGATGGTAAAATTCATGCGCGTTCAGTAGGGCCTTATAGTTTGGTTACTCAACAACCTCTAGGAGGAAAATCTCATTTTGGTGGTCAGCGTTTTGGTGAAATGGAATGTTGGGCATTACAAGCCTATGGTGCTGCTTATACTTTGCAGGAAATGTTAACTGTGAAGTCTGATGATATTAATGGTAGAGTTAAGATTTACGAATCGATAATAAAAGGTGACAGTAATTTTGAATGTGGAATTCCTGAATCCTTTAATGTGATGATAAAAGAACTACGTTCTTTATGTTTAAATGTAGATTTAAAGCAAAATGATGTAGTGATTGAAGATATATCTCACACTAACATTGCACAACCTTTTAATGAGGTTAGCATATCGATTGCTAGCCCTGAAAGTATTAAGCGTATATCTTGTGGTGAGATAGAAGATGTTTCAACTGCAAATTATCGTACGTTCAAAGTTGAGAAAGGTGGATTATTTTGCCCTAAGGTTTTTGGCCCTGTCAATGACGATGAATGTTTATGTGGAAAATACAAAAAAAGAAGACACAGAGGTCGCATATGTGAAAAATGCGGAGTAGAAGTTACATCTTCTAAAGTAAGAAGAGAAAGGATGGGTCATATAGAGCTTGCATCTCCTGTTGCTCATATATGGTTTTTGAAATCGCTTCCTTCAAGAATTGGAGCATTATTGGATATGTCTCTCAGAGATATTGAGAATATTTTATATAGCGATAATTATATCGTGATAGATCCTCTTGTTTCGCCTTTTGAAAAAGGTGAGATTATTAGTGAAAAAGCTTATAATGAAGCTAAAGATAGCTATGGGATCGATAGTTTTGTAGCTATGCAAGGTGTTGAAGCTATAAGAGAGTTGCTAACGCGCCTTGATTTACATGAAATTAGGAAGGATTTAAGACTAGAATTAGAGTCTGTTGCTTCTGAGATAAGAAGAAAGAAAATTATAAAGAGATTGCGTATTATTGAAAACTTCATTAAATCTGGAAATAGGCCTGAGTGGATGATACTTACAACTATACCTATTTTACCACCTGATTTGCGTCCTTTGGTATCGCTTGAAAGTGGTCGTCCTGCAGTTTCTGATCTGAATCATCATTATAGGACTATTATTAATAGAAATAACAGGTTGAGGAAATTGTTGAGCTTAAATCCTCCTGAGATTATGATTCGTAATGAAAAAAGGATGTTACAAGAAGCAGTTGATTCTCTTTTTGATAATAGTCGTCGTAATACTTTGGTAAACAAAGCTGGTGCTGTTGGATATAAAAAGTCCATTAGTGATATGTTAAAAGGAAAACAGGGTCGTTTTCGCCAGAACCTCTTAGGAAAAAGGGTAGACTACTCTGGACGTTCTGTAATAGTTGTTGGTCCAACTTTGAAACTAAATCAGTGTGGATTACCAAAAAGAATGGCTCTTGAACTATTCAAACCTTTTGTTTACTCAAAGCTTAAGATGTATGGTATGGCTCCAACTATTAAGTTTGCTAGTAAGTTGATAAGAGCAGAAAAACCAGAAGTTTGGGATATGCTTGAAGAGGTAATAAAAGAGCATCCTGTTTTGTTGAATAGAGCGCCTACGCTACATAGACTTGGTATTCAGGCTTTTGAGCCAATCCTTATTGAAGGCAAAGCAATACAGCTTCATCCGCTTGTCTGTACGGCGTTTAATGCTGATTTTGATGGTGACCAAATGGCAGTGCATGTGCCAATTTCATTGGAAGCTCAGCTTGAAGCTAGGGTGTTGATGATGTCCACTAATAACGTTTTAAGTCCTTCTAATGGCAGACCGATTATAGTTCCTAGTAAAGATATAGTACTTGGTATATATTATCTGACTTTACAAGAACCTAAGGAAGATAATTTACCATCTTTTGGTGCTTTTTGTGAAGTTGAGCATTCTTTGAGTGATGGTACTTTACATATTCATTCTAGTATAAAGTATAGGATGGAGTATATTAATAGCAGCGGTGAAACTCACTATAAAACTGTTTGTACAACTCCTGGCCGTTTAATATTATGGCAAATTTTTCCTAAGCATGAGAATCTAGGCTTCGATCTAATAAATCAGATATTAACAGTCAAGGAAATAACTGGTATAGTTGATTTAGTATATCGTAACTGTGGTCAAAGTGCTACAGTGGCATTTTCTGATAAATTAATGGTACTTGGCTTTGAGTATGCCACATTTTCTGGTGTTTCTTTTGGTCGTTGTGATCTGGTTATACCTGAAACTAAAGCTACACATGTTGATCACGCGAGGGGTGAGATTAAGAAATTCTCTATGCAATATCAAGATGGGCTAATAACTAGAAGTGAGAGGTATAACAAGGTTATAGATGAATGGTCTAAGTGTACGGATATGATAGCTAATGATATGTTAAAAGCAATATCTATATATGATGGAAATAGTAAGTACAACTCAGTGTATATGATGGTTAACTCTGGTGCAAGGGGTTCTACTTCACAGATGAAACAGCTAGCAGGAATGCGAGGGCTCATGACCAAACCTTCTGGTGAGATTATAGAAACACCTATAATTTCTAATTTCCGTGAAGGATTGAACGTATTTGAATACTTTAATTCTACTCACGGTGCGCGTAAAGGTTTAGCTGACACTGCGCTTAAAACTGCAAACTCTGGATACTTAACTCGTCGTTTAGTTGATGTGTCTCAAAATTGCATAGTTACAAAGCATGACTGTAAAACAAAAAATGGTCTTGTTGTGAGAGCTACAGTTGAAGGAAGTACTATAGTTGCATCTCTAGAGAGTGTTGTGCTGGGTAGAACATCTGCAAATGGTATATATAACCCAGTGACAAAAGAATTATTAGTGAAAGCAGGGGAATTAATTGATGAGGATAAAGTAAAGCAAATCAGCATTGCAGGTCTTGATGCTGTAAAAATTAGATCGCCTTTAACTTGTGAAATAAGTCCTGGTGTGTGTTCTTTGTGTTATGGAAGAGACCTTGCAACTGGTAAAATTGTTTCAATAGGTGAAGCAGTTGGTGTTATAGCTGCTCAATCTGTTGGAGAGCCAGGTACTCAGTTAACGATGCGTACTTTCCATATAGGTGGGGTAATGACTAGAGGCGTTGAATCCTCAAATATTATAGCTTCTATTAGTGCTAAAATAAAGTTAAACAATAGTAATATAATTATAGATAGAAACGGAAATAAAATTGTGATAAGCCGTTCCTGTGAAGTCGTGTTGGTTGATAGCCTTGGTAGTGAGAAGTTGAAGCATAGTGTACCTTACGGTGCTAAACTTTATGTGGATGAGAGTGGGTCAGTAAAAATTGGCGATAAAGTTGCGGAATGGGATCCTTATACATTGCCTATTATCACGGAGAAGACTGGTACAGTGTCTTATCAGGACTTAAAAGATGGAATTTCGATCACTGAAGTGATGGATGAATCTACAGGAATATCAAGCAAAGTAGTAAAAGACTGGAAATTGCATTCTGGTGGAGCTAGTTTACGTCCTCGTATTGTGCTGCTTGACGATAATGGTGAAGTAATGACACTCGCAAGTGGCGTTGAAGCATGTTATTTTATACCAATTGGTGCAGTGCTCAATGTACAAAATGGCCAGAAGGTTCATGCAGGTGATGTTATTACAAGAACACCAAGAGAGTCAGTTAAAACTCGTGATATTACTGGTGGTTTACCGAGGGTTATAGAGTTATTTGAAGCACGTCGTCCTAAAGAGCATGCTATTGTTAGTGAGATAGATGGCTATGTAGCGTTTTCTGAAAAAGACCGTAGAGGAAAACGCAGTATATTAATTAAACCTGTAGATGAACAAATTTCTCCAGTTGAATATTTGGTATCAAGAAGTAAGCATGTAATAGTCAATGAAGGTGATTTTGTACGTAAAGGTGATCTATTGATGGATGGTGACCCTGATCTCCATGATATTTTACGTGTGCTTGGGTTAGAAGCTTTAGCGCACTATATGATTTCTGAAATACAGCAAGTTTATAGATTGCAGGGTGTTCGTATAGACAACAAGCATTTAGAGGTGATCTTAAAACAAATGCTACAAAAAGTGGAAATTACTGATCCTGGTGATACTATGTACTTGGTTGGCGAAAGCATTGACAAGCTGGAAGTTGATAGGGAAAATGATGCTATGAGTAACTCTGGCAAACGGCCTGCTCATTATCTTCCTATTCTGCAGGGGATTACTAGGGCAAGTCTTGAAACTAGCTCCTTTATTTCTGCTGCTTCTTTCCAAGAGACAACAAAAGTACTTACAGAAGCAGCATTCTGCGGGAAGAGTGATCCTTTAAGTGGATTAAAAGAAAATGTTATAGTAGGAAGATTAATTCCTGCTGGTACAGGTTTGATTATGAATAAGATCAGAGCACTTTCACTTTGTGATAATATAGATAAATATGAAAAATATTTTGATATTGAAACTTATGACGAGAAATGGTTTATGGATAATAATTGTCATTTACACTCTGGTGAGGAAGAGAGCGTAGTGGCATATGATCAGTCGAATTGAGTACAGCTAGTGTGTCTCTTGACCAAAAAAGCCAATAATATTTTCTTTCACTTCTGTGCTATCTGTCATGTTATTTACTCTCATGCGAAATTCAGATGAGCTTTGAAGCCCGCTACTGTACCAACCTATGTGTTTGCGGGCCATCTTTATTCCTGTGTTATTTCCATAGTACTCGAGAATATTGTCGTAATGCTCGAGTATGATGCTTAATCTCTCTGAAGCTGTTGGCTCAGAAGTTTCACTTCCACTGAGAAAGTTCATTGCTTGATTAATCAGCCAAGGTTTACCGTAGGCACCACGACCTATCATCACTCCGTCTGCTCCAGATTCTTTGAGAGCATTCTGAATATCATTTAAATTTTTAATATCGCCATTTACTATAACTGGAATTTTCACTTGCTCCTTAACATTTCTAACGAATTTCCAATCTGCTTGGCCGTTATAGAGCTGTGCCCTCGTTCTTCCATGCACAGTGATCATTTTTGCTCCTAAGTCTTCGGCAATTTTCGCAAGCCTCGGTGCATTGCGATTTTCATCGTTCCATCCAGTGCGCATTTTTACCGTAACTGGCACATTCACTGCTTTGACCACGGCCTCAATTATCTCAGCGGCTTTTTTCTCATCGCGCATTAGTGCTGATCCTGCATGGCTTTGTTGCATCGCTAGCTATGATGGATTAAAGATAAAAAAGATGGAGAATATCAGTAGCTTATTATTCTGGTATTTATAACAAGAACGGTCAGTGAATACCTAAATTTGAGTAAAAGAAATTTCACTACCACTCACTAATCCGGCTAAAATTCAAGAATTTCAATGCTTTAGCTATTTTCAATAGAATTAAGTTTATTAATATAAATAATAAATTACTATTCTTAAATTTGATCAGATTGATTGCAAAAAAACAAGATTTTCAATAGGTTGCTTATAATCCTAGCTATAGTTAGCCTTTCATAAGTAGCGATGCAACAAAGCCATCCTTCATTGTAAACTATATAGCAAACTGAGCTGTATTCTGCACCCTTGAGGTAAGAGAGGTGTCCGTTCCTGGTGGAAGATCGCATAAAAGCCCGTTTTCTAGATCTTCCTTCCATTTTTCATCTTCCATAAGCGCTTTTGTAAACTCTCTTCTTTTCTTTTGCAATTGTTCTGGATTAGGCTTGTATTCCGATAACTCTGCGTCAATTTCATCAAATGATTTACCTTCGTTGAGCATTTGCGTAATCCTATGAGCGTTTTCCAATGCAAATATTCCACAATTATGTCCATCGCTTTGTTGTTTGGCTCCGGAGCTTCTTATATTACAGTTCTCTATTTCCAAAACTGCTTCCAGTGCGCTCACTATATTATCAGTATTTATTGGGACATTAATTAATTCATTTTTCTTGTTCCGACACGTTTGTGCTGTCTCTTTGACATCTTTACTCATTTCTTTTTTTCCTTGCGCATTCAACTCACTAGCTTGATCAGTAAGAGGTGTAACCAATTCTTTAATTGCATTTGCAAGTTCTATTTTCTTACGTTGACTACCAGGACTTGGTAAATCAGCACTAAAAGAATCACAATAATAAGCTCTAAATTGTTTATTATCCGAGTTGTATGCAACAACTAGCGTTACCCAATGATTACCACCCAAATTAATAACTGAAGTAAATATCCTTTTCGAACTCTCTCGTTCTGCTTTATTTTTATATTCTCCCAACCTTTCACTCAAGGTTTCAAGATTACCAGGAATACAGAAGAATACACCATCCGTAAAATCTTCTGAATACTTATATTTAATTCTTGCAATATTAGCAATATCATGTTGCTGCAACCAGTAAGCGTAATTCTTTCTATTTGTTTGATGCACAAGAGTGTCCAAATTTTCATGAAACTCTTTACCACCCAAACCACTATCCAAAGAGCTTCTACGACTACTGTTCCTTGAATCGGGTTCACTGCCTGGTACAACACCACTATCTCCATCTTGAGTTTTTTGCTCACCTTGACCTGCTCCTTTTCCATTAACATAACCTTTTACCAAGTGAAATAAAGGTTTAACAATCATTTTGTATGCTGCTGTAAGGACTACTCCCATTATAATCCAAATCACAGGATGAGAAATTAGCATAGCAAGTGGAAAGGTCAATAGAGGAAATCCTATTATCAACCCCAAACAGCCAACAGCAAATGTGGCTGCTAGGCATACGCAAGTAGCGTAGATAAAGAATTTCCCACCAGCAAAGTA
Organism: Timema poppense; assembly: GCA_902141375.1. Lineage (NCBI taxonomy): Eukaryota > Metazoa > Arthropoda > Insecta > Phasmatodea > Timematidae > Timema > Timema poppense. The sequence goes on from CABFOV010009258.1 coordinate 15,169, forward strand.
AGTGCTCTCTTTAAATTGATTATATTTTTCTGTGATGCCCATACTACATCCTATGAATGCTAAGTTAATTAAATTTTAACAAATTCTAACAAAAAAATCAACCATAATAATTTTAGTAGTATGAGAAAATATTGAATATTAAGAGCTTTTGAAGTACAGTAACAGTGTTAGTAATAGCACAATATATGCACGATATAGAATATATACGCAAAAACCCTGAAGGATTTGAAAAGGCAATGAAAAGCAGGGGGATAAGAGAGTTTACTGCAAAAGAGATATTAGAAATTGATCACGAGAAAAGGTCATTAACCACTAAATTGCAAGATTTAAATAGGCAGCGCAATGAAATCACAGAGGAAATAAAGAAGCTTAAAATGAGCAAGAGCCCTTGTGAAGAGCAAATAGAGTTGTCAAAAGACATCACGAATGAGATAGAGGCAATTAGCTTAAAGGAACAAGCAGAAAAGGATAAGTTAGTGAATGTTTTATCTAACTTGCCGAATATTCCTGCGCAAGATGTGCCAATAGGCGCAGATGAGAACTCTAATTTAGAGGTGAGAAGATATGGAGGAAAAAGACAGTTTGATTTTGTACCAGAATCTCATTATGAACTCGGAGAAAAATTAGGTTTAATGGACTTCGAACAAGCGGCGAAAATTTCCGGATCAAGATTTGCGATATTAAAAGGACAGTTAGCTAAGCTTGGACGAGCGCTAATAAATTTTATGCTTGAAATGCATGTTAATGAATTTGGCTATACTGAGGTGTACCACCCAGCTTTGGTGAAAAACGAAGCTATGTATAACGTTGGTCAGCTACCAAAATTTTCTGACGATTCGTATTTAACTACCGACGAATTGAGGTTGATTCCCACAAGTGAAGTGTTTTTAACAAATTTGGTTGCTGATAAAATAGTAGAGGAAAAAGAACTGCCTATTCGTTTTACTGCGTATTCAGAGTGTTTTCGTAAAGAAGCAGGCAGCGCAGGGCGAGACACGAGAGGCATGATAAGGCAACACCAATTTGGTAAAGTGGAGTTGGTGAGTATTACAACTGAAGACCAATCAAATGATGAACTTGAGCGCATGACGAGTGTTGTTGAAGAGATATTAAAAAAACTAGAATTACCGTATAGAGTAATGCTACTGTGTAGTGGTGATATGGGTTTTGCTGCACAAAGGACTTATGACATAGAGGTATGGTTACCTGAGCAAAATAAATATAGAGAAATATCAAGCTGCTCAAATTGTGGTGCATTTCAAGCAAGAAGGATGAACGCTAAATACTCTTCAGAAACTGATAAAAAGATAAAAAAATATGTTCACACTTTAAACGGCTCAGCTTTAGCTATAGGAAGAACGATTGTTGCCATAATGGAGAATCATCAAAATTCTGACGGGTCGATTGCAATACCAAACGTGTTGCAAAAATACATGAGTAATGATACTGTTATAAGCAAATAATAATTTTGACATATAGAAAAGCGAGGAAATAAAGATGAAGGTTCTGGTTATAGGTTCTGGTGGACGTGAGCACGCTCTACTTTGGGCTCTAAAAAAATCTCCTATCTTGACTGAGTTATATGTAACTCCTGGTCGCCAAGCTATGAAAGATCTTGGGACTCTTGTGGATGTAAATATTCAAAATTCAGTGGATGTTACACAATTTTGCAAGAGAGAAAATATAGAGTTGGTTGTTATTGGTCCAGAACAACCAATAATTGATGGACTTGCTGATGATTTAGTTGCAGAGGGAATAAATGTTTTTGCTCCGAGTCAAGCAACTGCAAAACTTGAGGGATCAAAGTCTTTCACCAAAGGACTATGCAAGCGATATGGCATACCAACTGCCAAGTACGAGTGTTTTGTTGATGAAGGATTAGCTAAAGATTTTGTACGTAGCGATAAAATAAAGTTTCCACTTGTAGTGAAAGCAAATGGAATTGCGGCAGGGAAAGGCGTGATGATATGTTGCGCAGAAAACGAAGCTTTTTCAGCAATAGATTCAATGCTAGTGGAGAAAGAATTTGGTGAATCAGGTGAAGAAATAATCATAGAAGAATTTTTAATTGGAGAAGAAGTAAGCTTTTTTGCTCTTGTTGATGGGTTGAAAGTAGTAACTCTTGGGTGCGCAAAAGATTATAAGAGAGTGAATGAAAATAATGAAGGCCAAAATACTGGGGGTATGGGATCGTACTCATCACCTTCAATTATAAGTAAGGACATGGAGCAAAAAATCATCCAAAAAATAATATACCCTACAGCTCAAGCATTGGTTAACATGGGTACGCCTTATAAGGGAGTACTCTTTGCTGGTTTAATGATTTGCAGAGATGGCCCAAAACTTCTCGAGTATAACGTTAGATTCGGTGATCCAGAAACGCAATCTATATTACCTAGATTTGATTCAAATTGCGATTTGTTAAAATTGATGTTGTCAGTTGCAGAAGGAAAGTTAAATGTCAAAATGGTGGAACTTAACAACAAATCTACAGTTTGTGTAGTTGTTGCAAGTAAAGGCTATCCGGGTGATTATCAAAAGGGAGAAGTAATTAAGGGATTAGATAAAATTGAAAGCATTCCTGGTATATTGGTATTTCACGCTGGTACTAAATTAGATGAGAGTGGTAATTGGGTTTCAGATGGCGGAAGAGTGCTAAATATAGTAGCAGAAGGGAGCACTATAGAGGAAGCCAAAAGTAAGGTGTACTCAGCATTAAATTTTTTAGAATGGCCAGGGGGCTTCTTCAGATACGATATTGGTAGTTAATGTTAGCTGTCGGTTAGCAGGTAGACTAACGCATCCCAAAACAAACTCTTCTCTCACCAGTTGGTTTTTGGTACCGTAAATGGTTGTTCTATTTGAGATATTAATAATATATTTTACTAAATTAATAACAATTTACTTATGGAAGGGTTAGGGAAGTTTATGATAAAAATAGAATGTGAAAGCAAATAAAAGATTATATATTTGACCTGTTAGGAGGCTTTTGTTAAAGATTACTATAAGTTAAAATTTTTCTAAAATATTAGTTGATAAGTTACTATACTTAGTGTACTAGATAGCTAGCTTTTGTGGTGTATGGCACGTGTAGATTGCGGTGTTTTTCTACTTAGAATTAGGCTGACTGTCTTACGTCTGGGTGTTTTAGGGGTTTTATTTTTTTTTATATTAGGGGAGGTGTTATGTATCACTGCCATTAAGTTAAGGGAAAGTGATGGACTGTATTGTAAAATCAGGTAAGATTCGCAAATTAAAAGAAGTAATGACATGAGTAAAAAAAAGAATAATCATGTTTATAAAGAATAAATTGATGAGTTTAAACTTTATAAACGCACACGGAGCATCCTCAAAAGACTTCTGACGAAAAAGAAAGCTGCCCTTCATTAATGTATTTCTCCTGATTTTTAGAAAGAGTGTAAAGTCATTACAAGTAATGCTTAATGAGTTTGTTCTGCATACAAGAAAAGATTACACAATTACGGCAAGTGCATTTACTCAAGCAAGAAAGAAGCTAAAGCATACTGCGTTTTCAGAGTTAAATGATGATATAGTTTCCCTATACTACCAAGATCAGGAATTTAAGACCCACCATGGCTTCAGAGTACTTGCATTTGATGCTTCAATACTGATTCTGCCAAAGAGCAACAAAATAATAGGTGAGTTTGGCTCAAGAGCAGTATGGAATGGAATCCAGAGATTTGAAGACTATACAAGTGCAACCTTTGAAGTTTGCTACGATGTGCTAAATAATATTGCAATAAAATCTGTGCTAAGTAGAGGTGACAGCTATGAGGTTGATTTAGCGATCGGTATGCTTGAATCCATAAAATCAGACGATTTGTTAATCTGTGATAGAGGATACGTATCTTATCGATTTCTTGCTGAGCTTACAGGAAGGAAAATCAATTATATAATTCGCTGTTCAAGTTCGTCTTTCAATGAAATAAACGATATGTTTAAGCCGGAAAGCCCATCTAGTACGGTGGTAGTGTCTACCGCACCTATTAAAGTAGCAAGACAGCTACGAAAGCTAGGATTACCTGATGAGATGAAATTCAGGTTAGTCAAAATAATACTTTCTTCTGGCGAAGTTGAAGTATTAGTAACATCTCTGTTAGATGAGCAACGTTTTACAGTTGAAGAGTTTGAGAGATTATATTACTTGCGCTGGGGAGTAGAAACATTTTTTTCTAGGCTGAAGGGAAGATTAAATTTAGAGAATTTCACAGGAAAAAGTATTGAAACTATCAAGCAGGATTTTTGGTCAACTATCTTCATCAGTAATCTAGAAAGTATCATGATAGAAGATGATGAAGAGACATTGAGCGCACAGAATAGTAAACTAAAAAAAAGCATCAATAAATCTGTCTCATTTAATGCGATTAAAAACTTAGCCTTTGATATTTTTTCTACAGAGTCAGACATAGACTGCATTATGGATCGACTATCACAGTTATTTTTGATGAACACTTTAGTGGTGAGAAAAGGGAGAAGAGTTGATCGTCATAAGATATCTGATGTTCGTTCACTCAACTACCAGAAAAGAGCTAGAAAACATGTGTTTTAAATTCAAGATATCTTTTCAGTATCATTGCATTGGTACATTCTTTGCAAAATAATCTGCAACTATTACTTTTTTAAATAACTTGCACTTTTCAGACTCCGTTTTCTTAAAAACTCACCCTAGTATTTACCATAATTATCAATCACTTCAAATTTTTTGTCCAATCTTAACTTCTCTTTCCCTTAACTTAATGGCAGTGTTGGTAGAGAGGACTTTTGCTTGAGGAATAGAAGGCTATCGAAGGAGTATGATTTACTTACAACATCTACTGAGAGTTTCATATATCTGGCTATAAGTAACCCCAACTATGGATGGCTTTGTTGCATCGCTAGCTATGATGGATTAAAGATAAAAAAGATGGAGAATATCAGTAGCTTATTATTCTGGTATT
>CABFOV010009259.1:8563-20124 GCA_902141375.1 Timema poppense
GCATTTGGTTCCTAGGCCCTCATAACACATGATCTTCTATTTATAAAAAAAATACTGACGGATTTCATGATAACGTAAAGTGCAGCTTCCGATAGATCGTCGTCTGAAATGACCTCGGGGTCCATTGCAAGCAGATTAATCAGCCGAACAGCTCAGCGCCGGTTCGGTCCTTTCAGAGTCCACAACAATAAATTCCCTCCTTGACATAAATCAGAGCGACAGGGCTGCCAATATCGGGAATGAACTGGGAGGGAGAGGGGGAGGAAAAAACAAAACAAAACAAGGAAAACTCTCAGGATGACAAACTGGGCTCAAATCTTGCTACAGCAGTTCATTATCATCCGTCTCTTGCTGACACTTACTGACACTCGCTAGCACACTCACTGACACACTCGCTAGCACACCCACAGACACACTCACTAACACACGGGTGTATTTTCAATCGGAAACTTTTCAGATGGTTGAATCCCGGTGGAAGGAGATGTTTCATAAAATTGAAGCGTTAACACATCCTGTCTATAACAGACCCTGTGTTGGTGACACATTCAACCACCGAGCGCTACAGTCGACACATGTGTGTGAGAAGAGGACAGGAATAGCTGTTATTGCCTTGTTAAGTAACACACCAGATGTTACTGGTGTTAACGTTCTCGGGAGAAATTTAACTGAAATGGAAACTTATATAACTTGAGAAATATCTCTTTTGCATTCGTTCCAATGAATGGGAACATTTTCTTGACTTTTTTTTTCAAACGGAATATTACCCATCACACATTTCGACTGCACCCCCTCCCCTGCACCTGGTTCACCCCTACCCTACTGGTGTCTGAAGGGGAGAGAATCGTTCCCACGGGAGCACAGAGGGGGAGGGGGGTAGGCGATAGGCTTTCGGACATACCTCCCCTACACCGTGATGGATGACGGGGGCCCTGGCCCATGTGACGTCATGATTGATTAGTGACCCCCCCCCCAGGTCAAGGAGGGGGAGGGGGGTTAGTTCTACATTCTGCTCCGCTTTGCTGGTATTGGATATTTTCCCCTGGCGCATGAGACCTCCTGAATAGGTGGTGTGAGTCCCGCCACAGTTTTTTGGGGTGTTTAACGTGCACTTTCTAAACGTAGAGGTGTATCAAAAGACTAAATAAGCACCGGCATTTATATTCAAACTGAACATCTAACCCCAGCACATTTGGTATTCTGACGGAAAGTTTAAGTTAAAATTAAGGTATTTTAGCTCTCACCTAGTATTGATCAGTGGACCCTAGAATAAGGAGAACAATGATCTCCCATTTTCAGGGACAGTCCCAGACAAATTCTGTCCCTGGTTCGTTAAATAAATGAGTGCAATGTATATGGATTAAATAGAAAATAATTTAATTAAGTCAGTTGCTTTGCACTTTGAATACTCACTCATTTGGACTGTTCTCTTAACTTTTAGCTCCGAGTGTACTTGTAGTTATATTTACAAAGCGGTTGCGTCCTACGTAAGAGCTAGTTTATTGTCAGACCCATAAAGGCTGGTCTTATGACTCCTGGGAAAATATTAATCTGGCCGATAAATATTTTTATCTGGTCGCTAAGTTAAAAGTGCGTCTTATGACCGCCAGATAAAATGTATTTATCCATCACATTTTTTATCGGGAGGTTAAAGTACCTGATAACTTTTATGTGAAATTTAAAATAGGGGTTGACATGGTGACGCGTTGTTTTTCACGAGGTTTCGCCTACCAGAATCTGTTTTTAGGTTACAATCTTGATTCAACTGTTTAGTAGGCACAGGCCCAGGCTCTCTCTCTCTCTCTCTCTCTCTCTCTATATATATATATATATATATAAAGTTAGAACATTTAATTCACACTTTTATAAAAACTGACACGTTATTTGTAGAGTTATAGTTATTTAAGAACAAATCATTTAAATGTGAGTACAATAAATTAAATTAGGTAAAACGTTGTACTAAACTATTGACCACATTTTGGCAGACACCGAAATTAGTACTTGCAAGACAATTCACCCTATGGGTCCACGTGACGCCATCTGTTTCCTAGCACTCGTTTAGCCGCCATTATTTAACAAATATTGAGCGTTGTAGCCACTATCCAGGTGCTAGTGGTAGCAGCAGGGTTTATACGCATGCGCGCACCAGTAAAATCAGTACCAGCCTTGCGTTCTATGCATGAAAATATATTTATCCTACAGATGCAGATCCTGCAGATAAATTCAGTTAATAATAGGCGTAAAATATTATTATTACTATTATTATTATTATAATTATTAGCACCGCGTCTTACTATCCGTTCGGGTTATACGCACTTACGCTAATGTGTAATGGTAGGGTGATTGTGAGATTAAATGAAGGACCTACAGTTTAATGTGGGATCCGAACCACGGTGGAGGCCTGGCATTCCACACATTCACAAGATGTATTGTCAGAGGTGAAGGAAGGGTTTGGGTATCAGATAAATCTGTGCCGGGCCCGAGGATTGAACCCCGGACCCCCAGCACATATGTCCGACACCTTATTCCTAGGCGTAAAATATTAAAGTGGCTGATAACCTTTATCTGGTTGCTAACTTTAACCTACCGATATCAATATTCATCCGGTAGCCATAAGACCGACCCTAAGAGGATTAACAAACCATGACTTTGGGATAGATATGGTATCATTTAGATGTCAAACACCCAAGAAAAATAGTTACATTGCCCTATAACTCACGGTTGACACCCTTCACCACTCATCTAAGGAGGTGTAGTAAAAAAGGTTTTTTAACCGTATCGAGAGGCTATTATGAGGTAACCCACTTCGGTGGCCGCATGGTCTAAGGAGTTACAATCGCAATGTACTAGAATGCCGATGACAAGGAGATTGGGGTTCGAATCCCAGTCGTGTACACAGAGGGTGGATTCCCAAAATGGTTTTACACTCTACCTCGATGCAAATGCAGGTATACTTCCTCTGAATTCAACCTTCCTCATTCCAAACACATTAACCTAGCTATTACCTGAACAGGTAGTATTATATGGTTCCTTGGAACGAGTCCCATTACGCCAGTGCTAGTATTGCGGGTTGCGGGGAGGAGGATATACACACACAACAACCTGTGTACTGAACGAAGAAAGAAGGAGGGGGAGTGTTATCTACTGCAGCCAAGCGTGCATGTTACCGTCCATATTTAGTACAGAGCACACACGCCAGATGGCAGCAGGGTCAGCGCTTTCAACTCATCTAATTATCATATTCAGTACATTACCATCATCATCATAGGAGCGCTGGCGGCGAACTTCATAAGTGAAGCTTCTCTCTGAGAGACGGCTAGCTACGACCCTAGCACTGGTGTAACAATGAGAGATGGAGCAGTTAAGAGTTTTCACACCTCTAGTAGGTGTAGGAGTATGAGGAAACGAAAGGGTAGTGTGCGAGCCTCCCCTGATAGTTCGGCAACCGCGTGGGTCCCGTGGTTCGACTCTGACCCACCAGATCCAGTGAAGGCATTTAGTAACACTTCTTTTACTACCTCCATCCAGGCGAATGTCATAGTTGTCCCTTCAACCTTTACTAGTTCGACCTTTCCTTTAAGGTTAAGGCGGGAGAGTGTAGGGGACCAGATAAAAGGACAGTTTTTTCACAGATTTCTATCAAAACTTTTTTTTTTGCAATATAAATCAAATAATTATCCAGTAGAAACATATAGTTTAATTCTCTTCACCTGGTGATATAAACAGTTGTTGAATATCTGCCAATGGTGTCCTGAAATTTGGTGACAACTTTTTCTCTTCATTTATAAAGTTTCATCGTAGGTGACCTGGTGGTCTAGGGATAAGGTGTCGGACTCCTGTGCTGTGGGTACGGGGTTCAATCCTAGGTGCCGGCACAGATTTATCTGATTGCCAAAACCTTCCTTCACCTCTGACAAGACGTGTATTAATCACAACTTGTGAATGTGTGGAATGCCAGGCCTCCACCGTGGTTCGGATCCCACGTTAAACTGTAGGTCCTCCATTTCATCTCACAATCACCCTACCATTACACATTAGCGTAAGTGCGTATAACCCGAATGGGTAGTAAGACGCGGTGCAAAAATTAATATAAAGTTTGTCATCTAATGCCGCTATGCTTGTGACAGATAATCAACAACTGTTGATATCACCATGTGAAGAAAATTAAACTCTATATTTCTACTGAATCAATATTTTATTTATTTTGACCAACAAAGTTTTTCTCTCAAAAATGTAAAAAAAACAACACTGAATTTTTGTCGCGTCCACTTTCCACCCACCTTAAGTCGTGTGAAAAGGACCTCGTATACGTTCGGGTGGAAGTGCATCCTTCTGGTTACATAACTTTACGGGACCAAATAATAAACCACAATGAGGATTGTATTATCAACGATAGCGGGTTGTGATCCCGGGTGAGAGTAAATATCTCTACGCAGCTCATCGCTATACAAAATAACCCGCGGTTTGTAAAACACGAGCCCTGCGTCGCTAGTTGCACATTTATTCAAGTATTTGTGTCACCAGAATCACCGCCGGTAGTCAAGCGCTCGCGTCACTCGACCGAAATATAAAAAGGGCGGAGGAGGAAGTGGACGCCGGAACTCGCGGTCTCCGCCTGACAGAATATAATAATACAGGACGGTCCGGTGCTCCCTGCAACCAATCGTCCACGCCACCCCCGACAATCAACGTGGCCAAACAATGGCGGAGGTGGTGGGGGTGGGGAGGGGTACAAAACAAATGAATAGCGAGTGGCACAGCTGCGGTGTATAAACGTGCATCGCAAACACACCAAAATCGTCCATGTTAATACGGACGTAAACAGGGTACAAATGCGTGCAATAGCCGTGCAATATAGACCTAGCCAACAATATAAACACTTCATATAAACCTAAAATGACCTGTATTGTTATCGGAACTACTCAGAGCTTAGTGGATAGAAACACCGCCACTCAACGACAAGTCCAAAAGAACCAAGATAACGTTTACCTCCGCCTGGAGTGTTGTAGTAGAGTCTTACTCCAGCCAGGTGGAGTCAAGAATCCCGGTTTCCTTTATCTGAACTCGGGCGACGGGAACTTCAACAAAAGGGAAATAAGACAGAGACAGCATATGGAGAGGCTGCGACTACAAACAACACCGCTGCGGGGGAGGGGGACTGAGAGGCACTGACATTCCGAGGGTAGTTACGACAGTAATGAGGAACATTACGACAATGATGAGGGCATTACGACAGCAGTGGAGAACATTACGACAATGAAGAGGGGCATTACGACAGCAGTGGAGAACATTATGACAATGAAGAGGAGCATTACGACAGCAGTGGAGGACATTACGACAGCGAAGAGGAGCATTACGACAGCAGTGGAGAACATTACATCAGTAATGATGGTCATCATGATCCACCTTTTCCTCATTTAAAAATATTAGAATATATATTTGAACCTCCTGTAGCTTGAGTAAGATACAACCCGCAACACACAACTGTATAAACTGTAGTATTATTTCTATCTTACGGCGTCAGTAGCTTACATCTATGCTTCGGTGTTCAGTAGACCATATTGATGTCAAATCGGCATGTTGTTTAAAACCGCAATTAAAAGCATCAATTGTCAACAATAACTTAACGTAACCCTCTAATAATGTCTCACACAAGCAGATTAAAGAAAAATGAAACAATAAATGCAATGAGACCGTGCCATGTCTGTTTCAACCTGTTGCCATCTTGGAGGTTCCGTGCGAAAGACAAAGACGGAGAGATAATCGCCAGTGGTCGTCTAGTCACGCAATCTTTGTTGTTAATAAACTTTTACAAGAAGATTTCAGTCGATAAAAAAGGCGACAATGCTACGACCGGAGAAAATCTTGACGTGCCCCATGATTTAATAAAGAGTCCATTCTGTGGCCGACTTGCTCCTTCGAGCTACGGGGGATTTGGCATCACACATTCTCTTGTGACAACATCACACATTCTCTTGTGGCAACATCACACATTCTCGTGTGACAACATCACACAATCTCTTGTGGCAACATCACACATATCTCTTGTGGCAACATCACACATTCTCTTGTGGCAACATCACACATTCTCGTGTGACAACATCACACGTTCTCTTGTGGCAACATCACACATTCTCGTGTGACAACATCACACGTTCTCTTGTGGCAACATCACACATTCTCTTGTGGCAACATCACACATTCTATTATGGAAACATCACACATTCTATTGTGGCAACATCACACATTCTATTGTGGCAACATCACACATTCTCTTGTGGCCTCCATATTTTCTAGTCCTTGGGCATACATGAGAAGTTAGTTTGGAAAAAAAAAATAGGTGTAATCAAAAGGGAATGCCAGATAAAGTCAGTATTTTAGCGTTTTTTAATTTATCAAAATACTTTTTTTTTTGTCAAAATAAAAATAAATTTTTTTCAGTAAACACATTTCTTTCTACTCACGATACTATTGTAATGACGTCATACAATACGTCACTGTACGCTATTAACCTCTCCCATTACACTTCTCTACCATGAAGGGTCATTGGAATAACAGATTAAAGATCAGTCAGTGTTACCCACCTCGGTGGCGTAGTTAGCTATCGCACTAATTTCATGTTGAGCTAGACTGCCGAGGACGGGGAGATCAAGGTTCGAATCTCGCTAATAGTTTTCCACTCTTCTCTCCATGCAAATGAGGGATCACTTCCTTTATATTCAACCTTCCTAATCCCTAAAACCATTAGCGTAATTAGTACTTATGTGTATAACCCAGACGGGTAGTAAGACGCGGTGCTAATAATAATAAAAGTGGACTCCAGTTGGTTTTCGACAAAGCAACTCAGCAATGTGTTGATGAATAAATGGGTCAATCTTACTTCAATCTATTTTTTTATAACTAATATTAAGAAAATGTCAACAACGCACATCACGCACTACATAGCGACAGACAATACAATTCTGGAATATCCAAAAACGTGGAAAGATAATATTCAAACAACAAAAAGGAAGAAAGGATTTCAAAGTTAAACAGTTTAAATAACAACAGTTCTTGGATATGTCATGACTCATGAGCATAGATCTGGTTACTGAGAAACTTTTTAAATTAAGAGAAATTCGTGTTCGAAATCCACGTTGTCCAGGAGAAAGTTTATTTTGGCAGGAAAAAGAAGTGTTTGTCTATAAAAAGTGTAAGAGCGTGCATGCACCTTAGTTCACAGCATTTCACCCCACCTTGAGGGGACTGACTGCCTGGGTATATGAGATAGTAATAATAATAAAAAATATTTAGCACCGCGTCTTACTACCCGTTCGGGTTATACGCTTTAAGTACTAATTACTCTACTGGATTAGGAATTGGGAAGGTTTTATAATTAGAGGAAGTGAACCCGCATTTGCGTGGAGGGAGAGTGGAAAACCATTTAGGAAAAAACCACCCCCAGTTCACCCGACCGAGATTCGNCGTGGAGGGAGAGTGGAAAACCATTTAGGAAAAAACCACCCCCAGTTCACCCGACCGAGATTCGAACCTCGATCTCCCCGTCGTCAGCGGTCGAGCTCAACACGACTAGCGCGTTAGCCAACTACGCCACCGAGGTGGGTCTGAGATAGTAACATTCATATGTTGCACTTGGGGTGATTGCTGACGAAACCAGTACACGAGTTTGGTGTTTACTGGAATGAAGAGAACCGTGTTTTATACCACCATCCAAAAATTGACATTCCGGTTGATAATTAAATACCCAAATGCTTGGGAAAGGAAAGGTAGCTGGTCTAGGAGCGTATAAAGGATCTTTGTGAATCGAACGATGGCATTTGATATAAGGGGGGGTCACAACAAAAATAGTATTGTCAGTTGTATTCTCCTACTCCTCTGTTCTCCTACCAGTGGACAGCTCCACCAAGGAAAGTTAGTTATAAGCTCACTTGGTTTTTGGGCGTTTAGGAATTATTTATTATTATTATTATTAGCACCGGGTCTTGCTACCCGTTAGGGTTATACGCACTTACGCTAATGTGTAGTGGTAGGGTGACTGTGAGATGAAATGGAGGACCTACAGTTTAACGTGGAATCCAGAACCACGGTGGAGGCCTGGCATTCCCCACATTCATTTAGTAATTATTACTCGACTATTCCAGCAACTTAAGTGGCAAAAGTTGAAATCAAGATGGCCGATTACAACATTTCTTAGTGCTGTATCGGTACTGATATAATTTATTGCATGTTTTATTTTCTTTATTATAATAAATGGAAATTATGTTTTATATTTTTTTTTAGCACCACGTCTTCCCACCCATGTGGGATGTATGTGTGTGTATTAATTACGCTAATGTGTTATGGATGATCAAGGTTGATTTTTGAGGAAGTGTACCCTCATTTGTTTGGAGAGTGGGAAACAAGAATAACCACCCTCAGTACAACAAACATAGATTCAAACCCCGAGCTCCCCAACATCGATATGTTAGAGTGAGTCACGCCCTAAGCCAATAGACTATTGAAACAAGTTATATTTTAGTAATGCATTTCGCAGCTTAGAAATGTTTTAATGACTGGTTTTGTCTTCATGTCAATGTATGCGCTTGAAGAATTACGATAACAAATTATGTTTGGGATTTTTAGTTATAATTACCCGCCTCGGTGGCGTAGTTGGCTAACGCGCTTGTCGTGTTGAGCTCGACTGCTGAGGACGGGGAGATCGAGGTATCGAATCTCGGTCGGGTGAACTAGGGGTGGTTTTTCCTAAATGGTTATCCATTCTCCCTCCACGCAAATGCGGGTTCACTTACTTTAAATCAACCTTACCAATTCCCAATCCATTAAAGTAATTAGTACTTAAAAGCATATAACCCGAACGGGTAGTAAGACGTGGTGCTAAATATTAATATTATTAATTAGTATCTAAAGTGTATAACCCGAACGGGTAGTAAGACGTGGTGCTAAATATTATTATTATTAATTAGTATCTAAAGTGTATAACCCGAACGGGTAGAAAGACGCGGTGCTAATAATAATAATAATAATAATAATAATAATAATACTAATATTTGGAATTTTTAGTTATGATTATTTGCCTGAATCCAGATGTGACTTGACCTGTAAATTGTCCAGAGTATAATATATAATCCTGTGGACGATGACACCGGAAGCATGTTCCCCCACGTTCCATGCGAACAAAAGATACAATTATAAAGGCCTTGCATTGTTGAGACGCCAACCAAGGCTGGAAGCGTCGTTCCCCATTTTATTCCTTGACACATGTCAGTGCCCCATTAGACGCCTTCCCTTTCTTCATCATTTAAATACAGGTTTATGAGCAGACTTCATTGAACGCTTCTAAAAGTATCTCCAAGCGCTTAATTTAAAAATGCTCATAAATATTTACGGTTTTATTTTTATCTATAGACCTGTCATGGTGGCTCGGTTGGTACGGAGGACTCCCACACATAGAGGTTGCAGTTCAAGACCAGGAGAGAGTCTTGTAAGTTTATATTATCTCTCTTGCCTCCAAGTAATGAGATGATTAAAAATATGAAACCAGTAATATTTGGACGAAAGAAAGTTTGCGCTTAATTGACGGTACGACGCCTGCACTAGCGTGGACAGGAGGGATTAATCGTAAATCTCGTCTGATTGGTGACGCGGAGATCAGCGATCGTAAACCAGTGGAGGGGTGGTGGAAGTTTTGTTTTTTCCTAAATAGATTCCCCATTTACCTTCTCACAAATTCTGGTACATTTACTCTACATCCTAAGGTGCACCTCCCTGTCCTATCAATGTAAGATATACGGATTATCCGGTACCAGGAGGGTCCTTTGCTCGATAACCGGCGCGGGAAAACACTGTATCACGGCATTATCCGGTTTGTTCCTTCCCGTCTGTCCTGGGGGGTGTTTCTATCAAGTGCCGCCGTGGAGGTTGTTTTATGACGTACTTTGACAATTCTCTGTCCCGAAAGAGCTCGTAAAACCAAGTACTAACATAAACCAACCGACGCGACGTAAGTCCAGACTACATGAGCGATACAGTCAGCAATAACTAGCACCTGGGACTCATTCAGCTCGTAACAAACCGGCGCATATAACTGAATACAGAGTGACCCAGTCAGCAATAGCTAGCAGCTTGTGCTCGGCCGGTCTCACACCAGGGGAAGAATACCACCCAACCAGTGTTCGAACTACAGTCCTGCATCCGAGAAAGTGTATCTTCGTCTAAAGTTGTGCGTTTTCATGATCTCAGCCACGGCTGTGGCTGTTTATCAACTGGCGGTGTTATCTGACCTAATAGGTCACGGTCACAGACAACTAAGAGACAGACTCTCAACCTTACAGGTGTTTCGCTGCGCTCCTTTTGCCAGTTTTTAGGGTGGTATGATTAGAGAGCGTGCCAAGTGGACCAATAGTAGGGTCCCGAGCACACTATCGCTTCACCTTCTAACCTATGATGACGCGAGCAAACCCACGCTAGTGTCAACAAAGCATCCACTTAGTCAAATACTTGCATACGGCCCTGAGTCCTTCAACACTGGGCTTCGCTAATGCCACTGCTGGGTGATGATAGGACTAACCGCAGCGATCCTGGTGTTGAAGGGCTCAAGCTGCCAAAAGGAGCGCAACCATTTTAACCTGGAGGTTGAGTGTTGGTATATTGTTTGTCTGTAGTCACGCTCCAGTAGGTCCTGGAAGTTGTACACTCCATTTATCTTGTAAGGTAGAAGTCTTACCTTGATTGATTATACTATGCCCATATCATATGACCCGCACCATAGAGGAACCAAGCATGGTGGAAGTCTTACCTTGAATGATTATACTATGACCATATCATATGACCCGCACCATAGAGGAACCAAGCATGGTGGAAGTCTTACCTTGATGAATACACTATGGCCATATCATATAATCTGCACCATAGTAAAACCAAGCAAGGTAGAAGTCTTACCTTGACTAATTACACTATGACCCTATCTTATAGTGTAACCATCTTTCAGGGCTATCGAAGGGTAACTGTGGGTTTATATTCTCCTTCCAGGCAAATGCTAGAGGGCGTTGAGATAACCACCCCCTCCTCTTACTTTCCACCTCCCCTACACTCCCACAAATACCCAATGACTTCAGGTCCCACGCGGAGTCTAATCAGAATGACCTGGCCTTGTCGGGAGCGCTACTCTATATCAGGATCATCTGGTACCGAACATAGCTATCAGGCAGGGATGATAGTGACGTCACTCCGCTCTCTCACAGGAGCAGGAGGAGAGTATTGAGGTATCGACATTCCACCGCCAAGCCAGGACGCAGGGAGACGACTTTAATTAGAACATCGCACGCCGGTTTACCTGACGCTGTGACGTCACGAGGATTAGATTAACTTTTCGGTGGTCACACTGCCCCCTTTACCCCTTGACCGGACAGTTCCTGGATTGACAGTTTTATTCACAGAGTGCAGCAGCAACATGGTGTGCAACAATATAGCAACATGGTGTGCAACAATACAGCAACATGGCATACCACAATACAGCAACATGGCATACCACAATACAGCAACATGGTATACCACAATACAGCAAC
>CABFOV010009260.1:0-10378 GCA_902141375.1 Timema poppense
GAGAAACAAAGGTATTTCTGAGTGGGGAAACTTTTTATCTCAAACAAACGTCGTTATCAGTTAGTGACTATGAGAAACAAAGATATTTCTGAGTGGGAGACCTTTTTATCTCAAACAAACATCTCTATAATTTGCAACGAGTAGAAATGAGAGAATTTTTGATCTGGGAGCCTTTTTATCTTACGAAGATTACGTAATCCGTTCAATGGTGTGTCTGACCATCCCAACTTGTCCATGTAGTCAAGCAACCTAGTGTGATACCCTATAGAACCATAACACGTGTCTTGGGTCTCCTCGTGAACGACCGAGTTTCATATGGATCTGGATTGTACGAGCCATATTTGATGTCGCTATGAGATCGGACTCAACTTTAAGCCCTGGACCAATATCAGTGAGGGTCTTCAGTAGGGCTATGTTTGAATACTACAGAGGTCCTTAAAAAAATATCTATCAATAAGAGAAAGATTAATTTTGAATCAATTATAACCAGGAAATATCAGACGAAGTTGTAGTAAGTTCCTTAATGAACTGAGTCATAAAATATGTATATAAAGTTTGGATGTGTTTTAATGGTTAGTAACGTATAGTGACAAATTTTAGTGGAACTAAAATTGTTACATTAATTCTGCTAAACCCACGTTGTGTTTTCCTATAATGTAATTGTTCTCTCCTATGAATTAATAGAATGCCCCATATTTGTCATTTTTTAAGGTCATGAACAGGATTTAATGGAAAGCGTCACAACCAATAGATATATAAATTATTAATTAGGTCCTAAGGATCGATAGCAATTATTGTAGTGGTGATGTGTAAACTCTTGATGAGTTTTTTAATATGTGGTTTATCAAAACATTCAAGTGTTTTTTTATATTTCTATTTCCGTTAATTATAAGATATGCCATGGACAGTACAGTCGTATTGCGAAAAGAAGGAACCTTTGATAGACTATAGAAATATATGCCTATTAATAAATATTTATGAAATATCACAATATACATCTACAGGGTCAACCTCAGTGGTCTTAGGGTAAATTGCTCGCCTCGTTACCCGATGTTTGTGGATTCAAACCCACCCAAAGTCAACAGATTTTTCTAGAGCGATAAAAATCCGTAGTCCAACTTCTTTCGGAGGAGAAGAAAAGGCGTCGGTCGCATGTCGATTGTGTCATATATGATTATTATTACTATTAGCACCGCGTCTTACTACCCGTTCGGGCTATACGCACTTACGCTAATGTGTAATGGTAGGGTGATTGTGAGATGAAATGAAGGACCTACAGTTTAACGTGGAATCCGAACCATGGTGGAGGCCTGGCATTCCCCACATTCACAAGATGTCTTGTCAGAGGTGAAGGAAGGGTTTGACAATCAGATAAATCTGTGCCGGGACCGAGGATTGAACCCCGGACCCCTAGCACAGAAGTCCGACACCTTTCCCCTAGACCACCAGGTCACTGACGATTGTGTCATATAAAAGAACCCTGAAAGGAATGTGAAAATACCTTTCCGGCCAACTTGGTGGGATCTTTATGCACATGAATGTGTGGAATTATTTCTAGTAATACTTAGAATTATCAGCTATGATAGTTGTTCTTATGTAAGTGTATTCAATTTGTTAGATATTTACAGTTTCCACCTCTTTTATCGAAGAATTTGTGGTTATGTGAAGTTTAAAAAAATAATTAGCAATTAGAAGCCTAAAGCTTATTCCTCCCATGGACTTAGGTCGACCATTATCCTACTTAGACGAGCAGGACCTTGGGACATTTATGAAACCTTCTCGGGATGATCTCATAATTCCCAAGATATTTGGGAGGTCCAAGTTTGAGCCCCGACTAAGCATTTCCGTGCCAATAAATGTATTTAGTAGGGGAGTGGCGACTTCCCTCTCCCCAATAGGAGCTGTTGAGACACCTTTTAAAAAAAACAACATAAAATTCCTTTCAAAGTAATTTAAGGTTATAAAAACAAATCGCCACCGTCTGTTGGTAAAGACAGTACCAAATTATGCTGATAAAGGTTGTCATGTGGTCAGCACAACGATACTATAGCTGCCAGCCTCAGTGTTTTTATACTGGAGCCATTACTTTTTCTTTCCTTACAGGGCTGAGTTGATCCCGTTTCAGACCCACAGCTTCACAGAAACTCTGGAAGCACCGGGGATAGAACCCAGAACTTCCGGATCTGTAGCCACGAACGCTGACCACTATACACAGAATCTGTCAATGCATCGATTACGATTTTTTTTTTAAATACCAAAAATAATTTTAGGGGTTGGGGTTACGACGAACCCCGAAAATACACTCGCTCCTCCTCCTTTTTCGTTTTTATCCTACCTGAAAAGTACGAATTCATGACAGTAGGTGGCAGGACCATACTGACAGAGGGCTTAGGTGGGGTGGATTAGCCCCCCCCCCGCAAAAAAAAAATGTATCCCCCTACCAGCTAAGGTCGTGGACTCGAAATATGACAGGTCGGATACAAGTTGCTCACAGCCTATTATCAACCGTAAGTTCCAGGAGTTAACGAATGATGTGTTCTAGGCGCATATATATACCCTATTATAAAAATCCCCGCGTCTTACTATATATTAAGGTTATACACATATATGATAATTTTTTTAATGGGGTAGAGATTAGAAAGGAAGCATTTTAACGGTAATTTACCCGCATTTGCGTGGAAGGAGAGAGGAAAACCATTTAGGAAAACCATCATCAGTAGACCCGACTGGGATTTGAACCCCGATATCCCCATCATCAGCGGGATAGTTTAACACGAGAGTGACGCCTTAGACCATTTATCCACTGAAGCGGGTTTATTTTGTTGTTGTTATTATTGATACTTGATGATTGATCAACTCACCCAAAGTTTCTTTAGTCGTGTTTACCAAAAGTGCGGACAGATTTTGGAGGTATTCCCCTTCCAGGACGACAATTCTATCCTCTCCGCTGAGATCCAAGGTCACGTTATCGATGTCTTCGTACAGGTACGTCAGGAATTCGTGCCATTTGAACTGTAAAACACGTGAGACGAGAAATTTATTAATTTAAAGCCTCGTCTGGGTAGGCCTCGCGTGCCGGCGCGAACACGTTAAATATTTAATTTATATCTTGTACAGCAATTGCATGCCATAAAGCCACGTCGAACAGGAAGTGTAAAATAAATTAAATATGAATTGCAGATCTAACTATTTTACAGAACTACGTAGCCTACACTCTTATTCTTTATTTTTAGTATCTATTTTAAAATGCATGTTTTAGGGGGAGAAATATATGCACTATTAGACACGTGGGCAGAGGCGTTAATTTCTTCTAGTCTGATTTACTGGCGATGGAGAGGTTGGGCTATGAATGCCGGCTAAATGTGCTGTTCGCTTTACTAAATGGCTAACGATAATAATAATGGCGTGTCTGTAGTTCAGTTTGCGGAAAGATTAGCTAGTATTAGTGTACCGTTGGCACATCGTACATCCTTCATTTGGAGGCTCTTTCCATGTCCCGATGGGGTGAGGGGATGGTTATAGTGAATATGAGGAGGGGGGGGGAGCCAATGAAGATCTTAAACTAACTTAAAACCTAATCAACCAAATCCTGGTTAACACGGGGATTATTCCTCTTTTAGAGGAAAAGCTCCCGGTATCAGCTGGGAATCGAAACCAGAACCTTTAGGTCCGTGGTCAGGGTCTCTGACGACGACTATACCACGAGGCCGGTTGTGATTTCCTACCATTCCTCCATATGAATTAGTGAACATTACCTTTAATTCATTTTTGTCGTTCCTACCCCGTAAATGTAAATAAGTAGGAGCTGTGCAAAAATAAATGAATATAAATATAACCATGTATAATATATAACTATTGTTTTAATTATTCAAAGTGATATTTAAATATATATAAAACAATAGTTTTCCTTAAATACTCTTAAGAGCAGGCATGGCAGGCCCAACTCAGCTCCCGGCTTGCGCGAGGTATGGAAGTTAAAGGGGAAAGAAAATACCAAGATATGCCAGAAATGTGTGCAGTGCACTCGTATTTGAGTGATTACCCGAAATTCTCTGTAGTGACTCCGGAGGGACAAAGCGACAAAGTTTCTCGTTAATAACAACAATATTTCCCAATTGAGACAGAATAAATATTTGTGCACAATGCTTAGCTGTGGAGACATTCCTAAATGGTCAAAACCGGCCTTTTTAATATTGTTTTTATCCTAATTTAATTTAATATTTCAACAATGTTTTGGTTTAGGAACCTCTATTAACTCTTTAACTTCATTAATGTTTAGTAAGAAATAATCCAAGTGCAATAGTGTTAGTGTAAATTTACGGTTTCGAGCCGACTGCATCACAGAGTTGATGGGCATGCTCTTAGTAATCATTTTTAAATATGCTTTAATGAAATCTCATCACTTGATTAAACGTTGACACCATAATGACATCGGCTGAATTGGAAGCTACTCACGTCAAGGTGGAAATATTTTCTAATAAATATATATATATGTTGAAGATACTTCTTTTATTTTAGCACCCCCTCTAACTACCTATTTGGGTTGTATGAATATGTACTAATTACTCTAATGTGTTAAGGATAAGTAAGATTGAATTCATATGAAGTGTACCCTCATTTTCGTGGAGAAAGAGTGAAAAACCATTTCGGTTAGCACACTCTCGGTACTCCCGACTGGTATTCGAACCCCGATCTCCCCGTCATCAGCAGGTCAGTCCATTATGAGAGTGACATCTAAGACCATTAGACCACCGAAGCGGGCAGTTGGGAGCTGTAAACACGAAATTGACCCTTAATGGAGTCAACAGACCATCTACACAGTAGCCCCATGGCTTCTTTGTGCTGACTGACAGCTCACAGCTGACTTCTGACAGTCAACATCTAGGTATATACCTAAATTTTGACTGTCAGAAGTGACCGCTGCTAAACACATTTTTTTTGCAGATCATATTGTTCGTTATAGGGATACATAAGTTGGTTTGATAATTTTTCAAAGCCGTCAACTGTCAGCTGTGAGCTGTCAGTCAGCCCCAAAGAAGCCATGGGGCTACTGTAGTTACTCTAATAAAATCTTATGCGAATGATTATGGGTCACCTGTGTCGTATAATTGACGCCACCCGCCCCGATGTCTGTCAGGTGTTGTAGTTCTTCTACAGTCATCTCTTGAGGTTGCATGCCTATATACTCTATTGCACCTACCATCTGTAAACAAAACACAAACACATATGACAGGGGAAATCAGTTGGGTCAGAGTAACAAAATTAATTTAAATAAAAACATATAATCCGAACCGGTATTAATATGCGGTGCTAAAAATAAATAAAACTTATATTATAATGAAGTCTGTTGATAAATTGGCATACACTAATTAATGAACAGTCGATTATTAGTACTGTATATTATATATTAATTAAAAACAGTCAAAATAATATAATATTATGATGATAATAGTAGTAAAATATAATTTTATGATGTATTAATATAATATGAACCAATCCTGTAACTTTTAATAACAAAAAAAAAAGAAAATAAACATAGTTTTTATAAAACTAATCAAGTGATTGATTAAGAGGGTTATTTTGATAGAATAAATCAAGTAAATTATAATTTACCTCCATTATATATAATAGAATTTAACTATTTAATAGAACATCAAAAAATCTGATACTTTATACACTAAACTATAGAAAAGTGAGCTATTTTTTTGTTGTTAACAGTTAACAGGGCTATACCCTAATTATGAAGTTAAATAACGCTCCTTTTTCTAATGCAAAAAAATAAATTAATTAATTAAAATAATTATAAATTAATAAAAATTAATCCTATTGATAAATTGATATATAATAGTTAATAAGCAGTCAAAATATTACTAAATTATTATATTAGTTACCAAGCAGTTAAAATATTATGTATCAATTTATCAACAAGATTCATTTGAATGTGTTATTTTGTTACTTTGACTCGATTGATTCCTCACAATACTTGAATAATCTCTCTTTACTAAACTTTTAAAAGGTTTTTCAGAAACATACAAGTTGAAATTATGTTATAATTTTAAGAGAGTATTATTATTAGTAATTCCGATAAGATATGAGTAAAGTTGATTTAATTGCAAGGCAATAAATTTTTTTTATTTTCATTTATTTGAGGTTTTTAACGTGCACTTTATGAACTGAATGATATTATCAGCACACGACTAAGCTAACTTAGATCTAGTTCAGACACAATACCCATCTTCCGTTAATTCATTACTGTGAAAGGGTTAAACATCCATTATAAATGTTTCGGCTATGCCGAGAATTGATCCGGGAATCTCAGAATAATATACAGACAGGTTACCGATTTAGCTAAGGAGTTGGACACATAGCAGTCGACTATGTAACCGAGATATTGTCAGTCAGATGTTGCACTGAGGTTAAATATTGACAGAAACCTTTGATAGTACATGAGTTGTCGGTGACCTGGCGGTCTAGGGGTAAGGTGTCAGACTTCTATACTGGCGGCCGGGGTTCAATCCTCGGTCCCGGCAAAGATTTAACTGATTACCAAACCCTTCCTTCACCTCTGAGAAGACATCTTGTGTATGTGGGGAATGCCAGGCCTCCACCGTGGTTCGGATTTCACGTTAAACTTTAGGTCCTTCATTTCATCTCACAATCACCCTACCATTACACATTAGCGTAAGTGCGTATAACCCCGAACGGGGAGTAAGACGTGGTGCTAATAATAATAATAATAATAAAGTACATGAGTTTGATGTTTACTGGAATACATAAAAAAAACTATTTTATGTAGGCCTGCGCATTTATAGGCTGCATAGCAACTGGGACCCGACTAATGGTTGTGTATTATTGAGGTAATATATAAACATACCAAGAGGGTCAAAGGCATATAATAATTAGGTTCCAAAGGTTGCAAAAACTTTAGGGGGTTGACTACACTGTTCATGAAACCTCTAGGTGAGGTTGACAGGAACTAGCAATGACGTAATTACCTTTGATGATAGATGTCCTCGCAGTGGCAGTGTAACATATGTTATCATCAGCGTCAACATGGAGTTTGTAATAATGAAGAGTCAAAGGGGCAAATAATTATTATTAATGGATACAAATGTAGGTAACCATAAAGAGCGTACGGATAGAATTGAACGTTGGAAATGTGTCAAAGTAAATTATAATATTTTTTTTTTGAGAGTTAAGGATAAAAAAATAAATGGTTGAAAGTGTGATTGATAATGACCATGAGCTGGAATTAGAAATTATACTAAATTTACAGAAATTAAACAATACACTGAAAGGCAAAGCCATGTTAAATCCAACTAAGAGGCCTTCTAAATTTTTATACCACGAACCAAAAAAAGAAATCACCAAAATGAAACATTAACGAGCTATGATAGATAATTAATTGATTAGTAAAAATATTTAACGAGCTAGGAAATCTTTCATGCCTTAACCACACCAAGATATTACACAACTATTATTATTATTATTATTAGCACCGCGTCTTACTACCCGTTCGGGTTATACGCACTTACGCTAATGTGTAATGTTGGGGTGATTGTGAGATGAAATGGAGGACCTACAGTTTAACGTGGAATCCGAACCATGGTGGAGGCCTGGCATTCCCCACATTCACAAGATGTCTTCTCAGAGGTGAAGGAAGGGTTTGGTAATCAGATAAATCTGTGCCGAGACCGAGGATTGAACCCCGGCCGCCAAAACAGACGTCTGATCTTACACAACTACACGAAAGTTTAGAGATCCTTGTTATCAAAATAAATGAAGAAGAAACGTTCATTCTAGTTATCGATGGTGTAAATAATATTGTGATATTCTCTTGTGAGAGTAATTTAAAGTTTTTATCACAATATCAGATTGTTTTTGTTGATGGGACCTTTAAGAGCGCCCCTAGAGTGTTCCAACAAATGTTTACAATTCATGAAATGATGAATGGTAAATATATTTCGTGTTGTTTTTATTTACTTATGGGTGACCTGGCGGTCTAGGAGTAAGGTGTTAGACTTCAGTGTTGATGGTCCGAGGTTCAATCCCCGGTCCCGGCACAGATTTATCTGATTGCCAAACCATTCCTTCACCTCTGAGAAGACATCTTGTGTATGTGGGGAATGCCAGGCCTCCACCGTGGTTCGGATTTCACGTTAAACTTTAGGTCCTTCATTTCATCTCACAGTCACCCTACCATTACACATTAGCGTAAGTGCGTATAACCCGAACGGGTAGTAAAACGCGCTGCTAATAATAATAATACCTTATGTCACTCCAAAGCCCTCAAGGAGGTGATCTATAAATGTGGTAAACTGGAGGTGACGTTGTGCCCTCTCAGAACTGTTTATGCATATTTAGAAAAGTCTATTCATAATGCAACTTTACAAGCTTGGTCAAATGTACCTTGGATTAAAATTGGTTTTAAAAATGGCAAGTATTGTGATTAATAATAGAGTACCGGTACTCTTGTTTCTATTTTATACTTAATATAAGGGATTAAATTATCATTTGGTCTTAATTAATTGTGAAATAATAAAGCTATGATGTTTAAATATTTCGTTGGGATCAATGGATTTCTATGTTTTATCAGTCCAACTGCTTAGCTTAGTCAGTAACACGTCTACACAGGCCTAATAAACAAATGATTCCAGGTTCGATTGTCGGTGTGGTCAAAAATGTATAGTTGGTGAATTATTGAGTTAGTGGGGAATTAACAAACAAGGAATTGAGTGGAGTGTCTGGGTTTGTAAGTAACATGCAATTATTTTTTTTAGCACCGTGTATTATTACCTGTTCAGGTTATAGACATATGCACTAATTACTCTAATGAGATAAGGATGAATATGGTTGAATTTAAAGGAAATGTTTCAGCAGTTACGTGGAAAGAGAATGAAAGGCCTTTTTGGAAAAAATGCCTCAATACACCAGATCAGAATTCGAGCCTCGATCTTCCTGTCATCGGAAATCTAGTCTAACACTAGAGTGACGCCTTAGACCATAAGGCCACTGAAGCAGGATTATGTGTAGTAATAATATGTCAATAAATAAAGTTGATGGTAAATACTCAAACACAAATAAATATCATTGGATTAAATATAGTTGAAAAATGGCACCTGGATTAGGTAATCGAACTCGGGACCTTTGGTTTGGCTCACCAATGCTCCAAAACTGAGATAAGACAAAGATCCCGGGCTTAATTTCCGGAACCAGGTTTCCTTTTCAACTATATTTAGTTTATGTGAAAAATGTATCCAAATGTATCAAAACTAAAGTTAATTTTCACTTTCATTAAATAAATATGTTTTTATTTAAGTATATTTAATATATACTTTCAGAACTAGCTTTATTTTTTTAACGCCATGTCTTACCACCCGTCTAGCTATATGTATATGTACTAATTACACTAATTAGTTAGGAATGATGATGGTGACCTGGCGGTCTAGGGGGAAGGTGTCAAACTTCTATGCTGGCGGCCGGGGTTCGATCCTCGGTCCCGGCAAAGATTTTTCTGATTACCAAACCCTTCCTTCACCTCTGACAAGACATCTTGTGAATGTGAGGAATGCCAGGCCTCCACCGTGGTTCGGATTCCACTTTAAACTGTAGGTCCTTCATTTCATCTCGCAATCACCCTACCATTACACATTAGCGTAAGTGCGTATAACCAGAACGGGTAGTAAGACACGGTGCTAATAATAATAATAATAATAATAATAATATAGTTAGGAATGATGATGGTTGATGAAGTGTATCCGCATTTGCGTGGAGGAATAGTGGTCCCTTATTTTAATGAAAAACCACCCTCAATACATCAAACCGGGACTCAAGCCCCAATCTCCCCGTCATCGGCAGTTCAGTCTATGTGATAACGACGCCTTAGCCCATGTGGACACGGATTCAAGTCCGGTTCTAACAATCTCTGCCTGGTTCCACGACACACCACTAGCGTCATTGTGTCACCTTGTAGAGCTCGTGTTCGAACTCCGCGATGGTCATGGCGGCGCTCTTAAAGAGGTCGTGCATCTCTGGTTCTAGATTGTCCGTGTCGCTCGTCCCCCACTGGTGGGCGTACTTCATGACGTCATAGATATACTGGACGAACGCCACTACCCCTGGACTCTCCTTCTCCTCGGCGGTATAGGACGACCGGCGGCGGTTGCGGTCGATTCGCCTTTCAAGGTCATGATAACTGTAGAGAGAGAGGAGGGCATTCATTATTCATTCATACCTGACCTTGACTTATATAGTTCACAAACTAAAAAATACACCAAGATTTATTTATTTATATTTTTGTTATGCATCTTACAACCTCTTCGGAATATTCTCATTTAATTATTCTGATGGAATAATTTAACTTAGTGAAAAAAAAAAA
>CABFOV010009261.1:0-20113 GCA_902141375.1 Timema poppense
CCTCCCTACTCAATTAAGGGCCCTTTGTTCACCAATTAAGATTTCTTTTGTGTAATCGGAATCGACAATCCTCCCTACTAACAATGTAAGACTATTTTTAGAATTCTTTAAGAATTTTTTTTTCTTAACGTTCTATCTTTAAAACTCGCTCATTTAAACGTTAATTCATCCAACATGGGGAATCCTATCTTGACCTGCCGTGACATCACAGGTTGACCACATCCGCAAGTATTGTTTTAGTATAGAGTATTATAGAGTTTTTTCCCTAAATAGTTCTAGATCCATCACCTTAGCTAAATCGGCAGAGCGTAAGCCTGGTGATCCCGATTTCTATGCCTGGTGTTGCCAGAAAATATTATCGTTGGTAAAATTGGCTTTGTTCTTTTCGCACTGGTAAATTGACTTCCAAAGGACTATCTGTTGTGCCTGTTCTAGAAGTGATATAGTTTGTAAATCGTAAACTTATACAAGAAGTAAATTCAAAAAGCGTACAGAACGTGTAATAAAAATAAATACTTTAAGAGTGGTTGGTATCCCTTTCTCTTACCTGTAAGACCAAGATCTGATACTGAACTCTTATGCAGTTCCTTGTAATTTGCCTTCACGATCTTAGATAACCCGCTTCGGTGGCCACATAGTCTAAATCGTCACTCTCGCAATTGATTGGCCCACATATGACGGGGAGATCATGGTTTGAATCATGGTTGGGTGTACTGAGGGTGTCTTTTCCTAAATGTTTTAACTCTCCCTCCACGCAAATTCGGATACAATTTCTCCAAAATCTAACATTTAACATCCCTAACACATTAGCTTAATTAGTAAATAAGCGTGTTACCCGAACGAGTATTAAGAGGCAGTGTTAAAAAAATATCTTAGGTAAGATAGTTTTAAGTGTTTGTTAGTTTGTCGGCACTATATTGTCCTGTTTGTCCATGTTGTGACAGTGCTACGAGGTGGCCGGCGTGCTCGTGCCAGCGTCCGACTCTTGCGCGTCACTCGACGCCGTCGTGATCCCCACCACGCCACCGGGCCCACCCCCACCCCCGTCCTACGACGCTGTGGTGAGTGCCGACGAACAGGAGAAAAAGAAGATGCATCAGCGGCGGATATCTCACGTAGTCGACGCCGAAAAGGGGTCTCGTGACCAACAGGAAGATGACGGTGGTCTGCCTAGTTACGAGGCGGCGTTGCGTTTCGAGGCTCAAGGGTATGTCTGAGGCCTTCTGAAAGACGCATGCGCCTAGAAAGTTCGGGGCGCCGCTGAGCAGTTTCTCCCGTAGTTTGGTTGTTCGATA
Source organism: Timema poppense (assembly GCA_902141375.1). Classification (NCBI taxonomy): domain Eukaryota; kingdom Metazoa; phylum Arthropoda; class Insecta; order Phasmatodea; family Timematidae; genus Timema; species Timema poppense. Next base: position 1,296 of record CABFOV010009261.1, read on the forward strand.
AGTTCCGTTAGGAAATTTTCAAATTTCCTCCCAGCGAACTTTAAGCAGAAAATAATAAATCTTCAAAATTAATTTCTGTTCACAAAAATAAAATTCCGCCACTTTGGTTACCGGTTGCTACGTTTATATTTTGGATTCATAGTTATTTATTATTTTAATTTCTGTCTTCTACTATTCTATACCACGATTTTAGTAGTAAGACAGATCTGGAAGATCTTATTTCGTACCAAACTCATATGGTAGGATGAACAACCTTAAAGAACGGATTTCTTACAGAGTTCTGGAAGGCCTTTTAACGTATCAAAATCTACTTTTCTAGTATGATTCAGGTAAGAAATAAAGCCTTCTAGAACGGTCTTCCTACTAAAATCAGGGTATATGTCATATCTTGCCACGGCGTCTGTGATAATTACCTTTAATCGGCGACTCCCGTACCACTCGGTGGTGAGGTTTGTGACCATTATAAATATATTGTTATTTACAAAATTTAATTGCCGATAAAAAAAAGTGTTAGTCGATTCCTTTTTTAAAGAAAATAATGATTACGCTTATGTGGGAGGGTACACGAACAATTTTTCCACCGTACCGAAATATTTTTACTACATTCTCTCACATTAAGAACGAACGTTGGTTAAACACGCCATTTTTAATCTAGAGTTTGATGTAAGACTTTGAAAATATTATGAAGAGTTTTATTCGAATGAGTGTTTTTTTAAAATATATATATATGACACCAAATAGGATACACGTCAGGGTATTGTCATATTTTGTGGTGTCAATCTGGGTGGCAATAGGCCCTTTATAAAACTATTTCAAGGGCGAATGTTTCTCATGTCTGTCTGAATAAGTTAAACAAGTAAATGTCTGTTGAAATAGGCCTACCATAATTGTACACGAGTTGCATGAAAATTTCAAAACATATCTGCTACAGGATAAAAAAAAAGCTTTGATCAAGAAATGTATTTAAAAAAATATCTTGATAGTCTAGATAGTTTAAGGCCTTAAACATAATTTCATAATTTTAGCTTGTTTCGTGTTGAGCTTAAGTACCGAGGACGGGAAGATCGAGGTTCGAATCTCGTTCGGGTGAACTGGGGTGGTTTTTATTAAATGGTTTTCCACTCTCCCTCAACGCAAGTGCGGGTTCATTTCCTCTATATTGGACCTTCCTAACTCCTAACCCATTAGCGTAATTAATACTTAAGCTTATAGCCAAACGGATAGTAAGACGCGGTGCTAGGTATTATTATTATTATTATTATTTCAGCATATATTTCTAATATTAGGACTATATTTCTAATTGCAAGTCTATTAATTCTGGTTACAAGTCTACATTACTTGACGTATAGTCGGCGCTAGGTGAGAAAGGGAGAGTTAATATGGATCTACACATTCACTGAAAAAAACTCAGAGCACAACTTAAATGTGACTTGGTTCGGGTGGCCATGTGGTCTAAGGCGGTTAATTTTGCAATAGACTAGACTGTTAAAGATGGAGAGATAGGTGTTCGATCCTGGTCGGGTGTACTGAGGCTGGTTTTACCTAAATGTTTCCCCACTTTACTTTTACACAAATGCGGGTACACTTAATTCAAATTCAACCTTCCTCATTCCTAACACATTAATTTTATTAGTGCATAGGTTTATAACCCGAATGGGTGGTAAGATGCGGTGCTAAAAAAAACTGAAATGTGGTCACGTTACAAGCTTTAAACTAATCACAAGGAATCAGCGAGAACTTCGTTTGTCAATGTTCACTCGAGTAAACAATCTCAGCTTTGATCGTGACCCTCCATTAAATATGCTTAGAATTAATTTTTATTAATTTTTATTTTTTATCATCTTGTCTTACTACCTTTTCAGGCTATACACATATATTATAATTACTCCCATGGGGATAGGGCTGAAGATGGAAGCATTTTAGAGCTAATCTGCCCGCATTTGTGTGGAAGGAGAGTGGTAAACCATTTGAGGAAAAACAACCCTCAGTAGACCCGGCCGGGATTCAAACCTTGATATCCCCATAATCAGCAGGCTAGGTGGTCAAACACGAGAATGACGTCTTAGACCATTCGGCCACTGAAGCCGGTTATTTTTATTTAAAATAGAGGAAACATTTCAGGTTTTTTAATTGTGGCCCCCTCGATATTTTAAAAATGTTCAATGTGGCCCTTAAGATTAAAGAATGTTGACATGCCTGCTGTAGTCAATAAAAAGTACACACACACAGTGTAGTTTATATCACGAGAGTCTTTCTGTAGGTTGTACGTAATCCGCACGTGAGCACAATCGATCCGTTAATTACTAAGCCTAGTGTGTAACTTTACAACCGTTCGTCCTCTTTCTCGTGTAAGGTGGTTTCAAGAATATTAATTCAATCTCCATGGCATACTTAAATGAAGTATGACGCAAACAATACTTGTCTCTCTCTTTCAAGTCAGTGACACCCACAAGTTATTCTATGGCCCATATTTTATTTAGACTCTTGGGTAAACAATAGCTAAGAGACCTTTGTGGTAAATAAAATGATTTTATTTCGGTAAATGAATAGCAATTTTCGGCTTTAAATGTTTGTTTCTTAAAAAAAGTTCTATTCAAACATTCATACGAATGAAAAATTACGGCTAAATTTTAAATTCTTAGTTTTTAAATATTTATTTTTTGCCACAACTCGACTAAAATAATAGCCCGACTAAACACATATTTTACTTTCTCTTTACTGATTTTTTAAAAAAAAATTTACGTAAGGAAATATTATTTCTGGACTTTAAAATTTAATTTGGTATAGGAATTTTAAAAAGAAAATTATTACAATTGTACAGTTGGTACTATTTTATTTTGCTAATTTCAGGCAAAGACCATGTGTTGAGTTTTGATACCATTAATTCTAATTAAAAATAGAAATAATCGACCATTATTCCCCAATAAAAGAAAAAATTAGTCAATTGCGTGGAAAATTTTCAATTTTTATCTATTTCGCGTAGGCCTTAAGTGTAATAAATTTACATTAAAAAATACTACATTAACTTTAACCATATTTTTTAACACCGCTTCTTACTACTCTTTGGTTTACACGCCTATTTACTAATTGCTCTAATGGTTTTAGGGATTAGGTAGGTTATATTTAGAGGATGTGTATCGACATTTACGTAGAGTGATAGTGGAAAACCATTTTGGAAAACTACCCTCAGTACACCCGAACTAGATTTGAACCTTGCTCTGCTCGTCATAGGTGGTCTAGTCAAGCGAGAGTAACGCGTTAGACCACGTGGCCACTACAAAGCGGGTTATATTGATATTAATTATAATGCACGAAGTAAAGTTTATAAAAAAGTGTTTACTCTGGTTCGCTGGTGACAAGGTGGTCGGGGTTCAAATCTCAAACTGTTGTAACTGAGGATGGTATTTCATAAATTAAGGGTACAGAATGAAAAGAGGAAAATCTCAATTTTAACTCAAATTAGATCAGGGTTAGAAGAAATCTCTGTCATATTTTAATCAATTAAAAGAAAGAGTTTGTAGGGGTACTTATAGGGTTTGAGATATAAAAGCCATTGTACTGGAAAATGTGTTAATGAGATCGGTATTTGAAAACTGTTTTACATTATACAAATAATGTATGTTCATTTTTACATACTTTCCCCCTTTCCCCCCTGTGCCTTTCGAATGTTTTCCCCATATCCCTCCACCATCGCTACACCATTAGCGTATTTAGTATATGAGTATATACTCGAACAAGTAGGAAGACGCAGTGTTAAATAAAATACAAATCGGTAACAATTAAAACTGACCCGGTTTTAATGACTGCTTATCCGAACGTTATTTTTGCAAGCTCAATTCAGGTCAACGTATATGAATTGAAACTCTATAATAATAATAATAATAATAATAATAATAATAATAATGCGCCTCTGGCGTGTCGTAGCTCAGTAGCGGAGAGATTAGCCATTACTAATGTACCGTTGCCCAAAGAACCCCCGAATGTACTAATCGTACATCCTTTCCGTGGAGGCTCTTTCCATGTCCCGATGAGAGGAGGTGATGGAGATAGTGAGTATGAGGGTATGGAACCAGTGGAAACACTTAAACCCAACTTAAAACTAATTTACCAATCACTGGAGACTATATGAATTATTATTTCCCTTTCGAGTAAAATCCTGTGATATCAGCGGGGAATATAACCCGGGATTTTTATGTCAGTAGCCGGGGCCTCTGACCACAATACCACGACGTCAGTTAATCGAGATTTCATAACAGTTAACATTACTTCAATTAAATTAAGTAGAATGCCTTCCCATTTCTGTTGGTTACTTTGAGAAAAATAGGACTGTACTAATATATTTTTATTTTATTTATTTGAGGTCTATTTAACGTGCGCTTTCTGAACCGACTGATTATATCAGCAAACGAGAATTTCTCTGGGCAAGGGTGAAAGAATCTACCAATTTTTGTCGAGAAAATTATTTTCACATACCTTCCAGGGTTCTTTTACATGCCACAATCGACATGGGACCGACGGCTTTAATTACCCCCCGAAGGAAGTTGTGCTACGGATTTGTAACCCCCAAGAAAAATCCGTCGACCCTAGTTAGGTTTGAACCTACAAACATCAGTTCCTGAGGTGAGCGCTCATAATAAAAAAAAAGACACATGGGTACACCACTCGCTGATGTGTGGCCAGTGTGTGCTGATACACTCGGGATAGTAAATATTAGTAAAATAGCCAGGACGTAGGCTATACATACTTTCATGTTATTTTTATTCGCACGAAGATAACATTATACCAGGAATTTAACACACGTATAATTAATTATGTAAAATATCCTTGAGCGTCACACCCTGGTGAACGTGGCGATGATATTATTTGACATAGTGTGACGTAACACGCGGGTTCTCAAACTGTGAAGCCCACCTCAGCAGTGAGGGACAGGGGTATTTCGTGAAACGCAACACGGTTCATTATTTCTTAAAACGCGAAAGTCCTTTGACTCAGTAAAGTTCTGGTAAGTTGTTTCAAATAAATGGTACAAATCAATCATACATGCTTTCTGGTAAAGTATATTATACAGTAGTTTGTGGACCTAAAGCAAAGTTGGATCGAATGTTTGCTTTTTTCTTTTTTAGCATCACGTCCTACTGCCCGTTCAGTCTAAACGCTTCTGTCCTAATTACGCTAGTGGTTTCTAGGGATGAGGAAAATTAAATTTTTAGCGATTGGAGCCTCATTTGTGTGGAGGTAGAGCGGAAAACAATTTTATAACACCACCCTCAGTACATCCGACCGAGATTCTAATCTCGATCTCCCCGTCATCGGCTGTCTAATCTACTGCGAGGGTGATGCCACCAAAGCGGGGGTATGGTCTTAAGGCGTCATTCTGGCAATAGACTAGACTGCTCATGACGTGTATATCGGGGTTTGAATCCAGGTCAAATGTACTGAGGATGGGTTTTTTCCTAAATTATTTTCTACTCTCCTTCCACGCAAATGTGGGTACACTTCCTCTAAATGCAACCTTCTCTATCCCAACACATTAGCGTAATTAGTGCATATGCGTATAGCTTGAAATATCTAGTAAAACGCGGTAACACCCTAAAAAAATGGTTTGTGTAAAAATTTCCGAAAGACTGTTCTCAGTATACTACTCCTTAATAAGTTCTCCCCCCACCCAAAATAAAACATTATTTTTATAATCATATTTCCGAAAGACTGTTCTCAGTATACTACTCCTTAATAAGTTATCCCCCCACCCAAAATAAAACATTATTTTTATAATCATATGAAACACTCTTCAGAAATAAATTTGAAATAAAATTTTAAGGAATATTTTTTTAAATTCCGATTGTTTCATAGTTACTCATAAATAAACTACCCTTACATTTTTTATGTAAAAATGAACATACATTATTTGTATCATGTAAAACAGTTTTAAGATACAGATTTTTAACCAACATATTTTATAGATTTTCGAAACTTTTCAAAATTAGAGTTCAGTAAACTACCCTTAAAAGTATTTCCCCCAGAAAAAACAACAATACGGTGCAATTTTTCATATCAAACGCTCTTCAAATATTAATATTAAATAAAATAGTTATAGTTATTCAAAAAATATATATTATAATTTCAAAAAATCAGTATACAATACACAGGCTAAGGGAGTGAGTTCTATGACCTACCCGCTTCAGTGACTTCACTCTCGTGTTTCACTGACCTTCTGAAGGCGGAGATAAAGAGGTTCTAAATCCGTTTCAGTCCAATACAGATTTTTTTTTAAATGTTTTCCCACTCTCTTTCCACTTAAATGCAGCTAGATTATCTCTAAAATGCTTCCTTCCTCATTAGAAAAGTTATTATATATGCGAATAACCTGAACGGGTAGAAAGACGATATTATATAAAAAAAAGTATTACAACCCACGATATTTTCCCCGGAGTGCATTAAACTTTTAATCGCTTAATACAATCAGATCTAACAAGCTTACCTAACATAATCCATAGTAGGAACAGTTTAGAAAACAAAAACAGATTTTTTTTACGGCCAACACCGATAACACGTTACTATATTATTAGTGTTATTTTATAGGTATTAATAAAAGCTTTCAGAAGTGACAGCCCCGCATATCACATGACTTGACGTATGGCCACGTTAAAGTAGATCTAGTAACGTTTCTAGTTTTCAGATAAGATTCTTCGTTTGAAAATTGGACTGTAGATGCCCTCCAAGTCTTAATGTCTGTGCCTTTTGTGGAATCATTATAATAAGCTAGTTAAGTATCTAAAAATAGCTACCAAAGCTACTTTAATATATTCATAGGTCAAATCATAACCTATGCAGCTATCATTTCCGATTAAAGTGTTAATATGATATAGTTATATTTTGTTCATCCTGTATTACTACACGTCCAGGTTATCCGAATATTTACACTAACGGGATCAAGGTATAGTTGAGAGAAAATGTATCTGAATTTGCATGGAGGGAAAATGTAAAAACCCTTGAGGAAACAACGCCCCCAGATGCACCCAACTGGGATTCGAACCCCTACCTTCACCGTCACTCACAATCCAGACAGGTCTATGCTGATGTTCTTATCCGCTTTTACAAAATCTCTGGTATAAAAATAGCTTATTTGTGTAACTAATAAAAAATGTAAATCGAAAAGTCTCTTTATTGATTTTTTTTTCCTTCGTCGCATTGAATAGCGTTCTAACGAGATTATAGAAACCAGTTTGTTTTTTTAAGTATTTACCACTGCTTTGAAATGTGTGACGCTCAAGTTGATATTAAATAGATAAAAATAAACACGGATAGTTTTTAAGACCCTTAAAAATATTGGTCATTGAAAATGTTAGTAAGTCATATATATAAACAAATCATATTTTAATGTAGGAAATAAATCTAAGGGTACGTACTCAGGGTTGCCACACACCGGGAAAACAAGGAATATTTTGTGTATGGAAAGAACCGGGAAGAACAGGGAATTTTGTAGAATATAATAAAAATACTGGCATACTTGTTAATTTGGAATACTTAACTCATATCATCATAAACTATTTCCAGCCTGTGGCTCCGTCAATTTAATAAAAGGCTTCCATCTACCTCTATCCTTCCACCTTTCTTCTTCCTTTGACTGCTCACATTCTTCTCCTTTCACTTGCGCACTTTCTGATATCAGCTCCCCCAATCTCTTTCTTGGCTTCCCTTGCGGTCATTTTCCATCCTAATTACATGCCCATACCATCTCAGTGTTGCTTCCTATATTATCACATGTACTCCCTGTACCCACACTCGTTCCCGAATAGCTTCATTCCTAATCATGTTTCTCCTTGTGACAGCTAACATGCTCCTCACAAACTTCTTTCCCTTGGCCTCCTCCTTCCTAGTTTCTCTTACATTCAACTTCTCTTCTCCAAAGTAGGTTTCTTACACACCTATAGTACAACTCTCCATAGAAGGTATCTTACATACATATAGAACAACTCTCCATAGAAGGTCTCCTACACACCTATAGAACAACTCTCCCTGCTGTCCTCTTTTAATTCGATCCTTTCTACTTCCACCTTTCGCCTCAATCACGCTTCCAAGATATTTTACACGATTTGTATTGTTCTCAGCTCTACTTCATCCAACCTTATAGCTTTACTAGGCTTTATCTTCCCTCTTCCTTATCATTTCCATCATTTCACACACTTCGCCATGCCGTATTTCATTTAACACTTAATTGAAATCTTAAAATAGTACGTCTTTGGATAGGTGGAAGAGTGAACTGAAGACAAACACGCTGATTCAAACATGTATCACTACCCCTTGAACAAGGGCGGTGAAGCGACACATGTGTTTCCTCTTGTTTTAAACATAAGTTTCATGAGTTCACACAAGTCAGCTTTGATTGAAAATTATAATTTAATACTCTTTTATTAATTTTAAGCTACCTGGAAAAAATAGGGAATCCTTCTGTAAAACCTGAAAAAAATCCCGGGGAATTTGGTATTAATAAAATAGTGGCAACCCTGATATTCTAGAAAAAGAACAGTTATCAAAGAAAGAAAAAAGTATGTTCATGTGTATTATTATGTAATGTTACACGTAGATGTGCGGAAGTTTCTAAATGAAATGCCAAGGCCTGTAAAAACGCCTATTATTGTCAAGTCTAAATGAATGAGACTGATTATAAAATATGTTTTTTAATGTTACCATTTTAGACATTGTTTCGCCTGTACTAGGACATTGTAACTGTTGTAAATTTGCGTCCGTTTGGTTTATGAACTCACTGTGATCAATAATAAACTCTGAAAGCACCATTATATTTTTTACGTGGTTGAATGACATTAAGAAATTTGTCAGGAAAATTAATATAGTACATTATACATTAAAATTAAATAATGAACCTATAGCTTAAATTTGTTTAAACTCATTTAAGAATATGTATTTGCTCTGTGTCTAGTTTTATTTCTCATAAAATAAATAATCCATCCTTCAGTTGGCTACCCGGGGTGTTATATACAAGATTACGCCTAAACTAGAAAACATATCAAACTATGGTTTTCGGCATTCCTTACTCGTTCATTGTTTATTAAGGGTACAAGGGAAAATGTGGAGGGGAGTCACAATACACATATTTTACAGGGTGACTTTTATATTTCAGCCCCATTAAGGACCCCATCAATCAAATTTCTTTTAAATTAATTTAAATATGCTAGAGACCTCCTTTAACCATAATATAAAGTGCATTAGAAATGTATCATGATTGTCTAACAGATAACAGCACTAGCTCAATTTGGTTTAAAATTGGAATTTCCTCTTATTTCCCTTGTAACCTTCATATACCACTTAACAACATTAATATTGTGATTAATAAAAACTTTTTTATGTTAATATAGGTAGGTTTCATTGTTGTGTTTCTTTTAAAAAGGTAAAATGAATTCATATATCTCAATTCTAATGTGTTTCTAATGAAGGCTTAAGGTTACAACACCATGAGGTGACGTCAGGATAGAACTGCATTACCCACGGAAACTACATGTTACTGTTGATTTGCATGCTCTCCGGAAAACAAAATCAGAGCAAAAACGTTATCACGTGACGAGCTTTAGACCAATTACAATATTTAGGTCTAATTAGTGGTGTCCATTTGGCGTCACTTGGAATAATTTCCAACTTTCCTTTTTCTGCACGACAACATCAGCTTAGGAGATCCAATAGAATTTAAAAAACAAACTACTCAACCAGTGTATGCTCCTACAAAGAGAGATTTAATCAGACAGCTACAGCTATTGTTGTCAAAATAAATCAAATATTGCTCCAATAGAAGTAAAGAGTTTAATTTTCTTCACGTATTGATATCAACAATTGTTGAATATCTGTCAAGGGTGTTCTCCTTGAATGTGATAACTTTTCTCTTTATTTAAAAAATTTCTCATCAAATGCTAATATGACAACTGTTGAGATTAACACGTGAAACTTGCTTCGGTGGCCACATGGTTTAAGGCGCTACTATTTCAATATACTAAACTGCCGATGACAGGGAAATCGGTGTTGGAATCAAAGTTGGGTGTGCTGAGCGTGGTTTTCCCTAATTGATTTCCCTCTATCTCTCCACGCAAATAAGGGTACATTTCCTCTAAATTAAACGTTACTCATCTCTGACATATGAGATTAATTGGTGTGTTTGCATATAGCCTGAATAGGTAGTAAGACGAGGTGCTAGAAAAAACACTTGAAGAAAATTAAACTGTTTCTACTGAAGCAACATTTTATTTTATTTGGTAAAAAAAAGTTTTGCTATAAAAACATCAAAAACACTGGCCTCTTTACATGTCCCCTACACTCCCACCTTAAACAGAAAGCTCGTGTGTAAAGCACCCTCACGTTTCGACTACCCTGTGAATTGCCGTACCACTAAAACAGGTTACGCTTCCATCTATTTTACGGCGAACGTGTAAATCAAGCTTTATCCGTGAGATAAGATTGGCTCTTAAATACCTAATTTAAATTTTGTAGCAAGCGAAACCTCTTTTCACTTTTGAGGTAAATAATGTTTTGTAGCAAAGAAGAAGAATGAAACCTAGATCTTCGGATTGAGCATCGTTCCCCCATTTTATTTCAAACACAAACCATTAATTTATCTGTCCTGTTGTAGCGCTCTAAAGTGTAAACCTAATTTATTTTTTTATTGTAAAGGCCATATTGTGTTTTTTATAGCTCTTTTCTGTGCCTGCTTTCATGTTTAAAATAGGAAAAAAATATGTTTCTGATACACTGTAAAATGATTTACTTTTATTAAAATGAATATGTTGAACATAATTAGACTACTATAGGCTATATTATGACTATTGTAACAATAAAATAATTCATTCTTAGAGCTTTGTATGTTTAGTAGTTATTTATGTGTTGAAAACATTAAATTGCCTTTCTAAAACTATTGTATGTTAATATATTGTCCAATACAAGTCTTACTTAAGAACACTTCAAATGTTTATTCACATATTAACTAAACAAATTATTGTGTAACATTTTATTGCGTAATTTATTACAAAGTTTATTTATAAAAAAACATTTCAAGCAAAATATAATTTAAAGTGTAATATATTTACATGAAAATAATTAAATATGTTAAAGACCTATCTATATTTTCTTAACCATAAAAATCTGTAAGTTATATTATATGTTAAAGAAGTACATTCATTTAATAATAGAAATATCAAACTCGATTATTCGATATCGTGATTATTTATTGGGAGCTAAATAATTGGGAATCGTTATTGAATTAGCGAATTTTGATACCTTACCTTAGCTTTCAGATCTAATAGAGTGAAAGTTCCGTTATTCAAACGAAACGGCCATATTTAGAATTTGGTCATTTTTCAATGTGACCATCACTACACCCAATATAATTTCTGAGGGAGCTGCAGGTCTTATGGAGAAAATCCCTATCTTTGCTCTCTTTCAGTTAACTGTTGCCAAATCTCGTTCTCAGTTATGTCGGAAGCTGGTGTTCTGGGGTAAGAAGGAGCTACTGACAGCCTCAACTAAAAAGTGTTGCAAAACTTGTCTTATATTTGAGGGGAGATTGACCACATGAAAACGAGAGAATGAAATTAGTAAACCATACTGTTACCTCAGCAATGATATTAAGGGTAGTTTTTTTTGTTTTTGTTTTGTTTCAATTTTAGTGCAGGCAAATTGTAAATGTACTCTTGAGCCATTACATTTGTGTTCTAGTCATCTTGCGAAAATCCAAAACATGGTCGTTTTGCTTAGGTTATTATTATTTTTCTGTTTACACTTTTTATTTTTTATCTTTTTTACTAATAAAATAAAGTCGGTAAAAAATAAACCATTTTAATGTGGAAAAAATCTTAAATCGTAAAAAGAAACTTCTATGCCTTTTTATGTGCCTTAGAGATTTTTGTAACTGAACTATCATGAGAAGACGTATCTTTATGGAAAACTCTTGGTTGACCAGTCACAGGTTTTGTGGTAAAGCCAAGTATAAGTTCAAATGATTTGTGATTTTTACAGCTCGAGAAAATTAACATTTTTTTTAATGATATCAAGAAACCTATCTAAATTACTGCCCAAACATCCGCCGATTAACGTAAACTAGGCTCACGAATCGATTCTTTCTCTGGCGATTTACAAAAGATCAAATCGAAAAACCGAAAGAAAACACAAAACATAAATTCAGGAATATTTATTTGGGTTTGTAGGAATTTTTTTAAAATGATTATCAAGCATATTCTGAAACCAAAGTTTGCAATGATAGGGTTCAAGTTAGTACATCATTCATTATATTATATATGATTAATATGGTAAATAAATGCGTAATTAAGGTTAAAGGGTATTTTGGTAGCTAGCCAACACCTTCCCGGAATATCCAATAATATTACAATTATTAAAATCACCTTTTAATAAAATGTAATGAAACACAAATGCACCCTATCAAGGAGTGGGTCACATTTTTTTTTTTTAGGTAATTTAAAAAAAACATTAATTCATTTTATAGGTCATTTTTAGGTCATCTAAGTTTGAGCCCAAAGTGATAACAATAATTGAATGTAGCCTTAATTTACCACATAAACATTATTTATATTAAAATAACAGTTTACTATTTTACAATAACCAGTTGATTAAACAAAGCATAGTAGAAAACTGTACAAATATCTAATAGGCTCAAAACCCTCTTCATTGGCTGTGAGGTCTAAGGCACTACTTTCGCAGTAGACTAGACTGCTGATAAAGGGGATATTGAGGTTCGAATCTCGGTTGGGTTTACTGAGGGTTGTTTTTACAAAATGGGTTTCCACTCTCCTTCTACGCAAATGCGGATACCCTTACTATATATATATATATAACCTTCCTAATCCCTAAAACCATCAGTGTAATCAGTAAATAAGTGTAATCCCCAAACAGGTAGTACGATGTGGTGCTAAATTTTGTATTGCGAGTGACAACTTCCACTACGCGACCACCTATGCAGGTTTCTAGCCATTGTGATAAGTTTTAACTTCAATCCACGATGATTGGTGGAGAGCGCGTGTGATGCGATATAAATAGCAGTCACAAGTGACGTCATTTCCTGGATCGACCATGAGCTCGCCATGGAGACCAACTATTCTTGAGTTTAGTCACGTCTCTACCGTACTTTGATGGATTACATTATGGCTCTATCTTATAAGCTTCTCCATAGTGTAACCCATCAAGGTAAGGTAATTCACAGGGTAAACAGAGTGTACCCGGGAAAAAGCATATCTCAGTACACCAGTCTGGGAACTAAACCCTAACCTCCCTCCACAAAAAAAACTCCATGGATTCAATCCACAAGCGAGTTATACCGACCGAGTAGCCACCACATGTTGGCGAAGATAGTGTCAACATTTGCGGATTGAGGGTATCATGTTGTCAGCACAATGAACCCTTCAGCCATTTTATCTCAGTTTTCTATACTAGAGCCGTTACTTATTTATTCAATTATCTCCTCATTTGTCCTCACGAGGTTGAGGATCAAGCCCGGGACCTCTGGATTTGAAGCCAGAAACTCTTGTCGACTAGATCACAGCGGTGGTCACCACGAGCGCCCTGCCACCGTCAAAACACCCTATATGAACCGGACGTTTGTTCCGCGTGCCCACAGATGCGGGTAAGTCACTTCCTTTGATCTCATTCAACTTCCAAAGACATTTCAAAAGTTCAAGGTGTCCTCGAATCCTTCACTCAACCCATGGCAGGAAAATAAAGTGGAGAGGGAACCTCAATAAATAAATCAATTCCCTCCCCGTTCCCCTCGATCCCCCTTCAACCTAGAGCAGTCCAGACCAAGATGTAGGAATAAATATATAAAAAGGTCTCTAGTGGTATTTATAGCTAAGGACTATTACAAATACGTTATATTCTTGTACGACATGAGAATCTACCGAAGATTATCCCCCCCCCCAATAAGTTTCTAAAAATATCTCCCTCTTCCCCTTCAATCCTTCCATTTCTTTCCTCATCTAGGTCGCTATGTTATGTGACCTGACCTCGCGCGTGATTCTCTAGCCCCTTTGCGTGCGACGGGAACGAAACGAACCCACACGGCCGCGGGGGAGGGAAGTAACGTTGTTAGGTAACGCGGCCCCCGTTGCTAGGCAACTCTTGGTGACGCCACGGCGCCAAAGCGATCATTAACGCTCGCCCACCTTTGTCCGAATTCCACCCACCGACCCACCTTTTATCAAGTTTTCTGTTCTATTACCATTCTCAGGATTATTTCACGAGACTGTGAGAATTCACCTTGGGTTCGTTTCGATGACGTAAAGAGCGACATTGCGCGCGACCAGTACCTGGACGGCGACTTGTTACGGGGATTACCATCGTTTCTCGTGACACTTTTTTTTTCTCCTGTGGTAACTTAATTCAAGGTTAAATGTTCTAAATAACCTTGTCGTGATGTAACTAATTATTATGAAATAACCATTGTTTTGTGGTTGTATTTGCTGTCATTCCGTTCTTTTTTACCCATTCTTTGGCTGAGGGTCAAGGAGGGGTGGACAAGGGGGAGCTACCTTTGATTCGCCACTGTAGTGGTGGTACCCGCTTCGGTGACCACGTGGTCTCAGGCGTTACTCTTGTAATGGACTAGATTTCCACTGATAGGGAGATCGTAGTTCGATTCCTGTTCGGCTGTAATGAGGCTGGTTTTTCCTAAATAGTTTTCCACTTTCCCTCCTCGCGGGTTCACTTTCTCTAAATTCAACCTTCCCTGTCCCTAACAAATTAGTACGTATACGTATAACCCGAACAGGTAGTAAGACGTGGTACTAAAAAAAAAGTCCGTATAGCATTGGATCGAGATCGGCTAGGACGGTTCTTATTTCTATCCATTCGGTCTATCCTAACAAAAATAAACAAACAAAAACATTACATGTAAAGTATTTTCATTTTAGAGTTGGGTCCATTTCACTGTATTACGAATTTCATATTTGAATCCGAATTTTGGGGACACAAATTATGAAACTAAAAGAGAATATAAAATAATAATAGAAATTGAATCTACTCCAAAAACTTGGAAAATCATATAACCTTTCAACGGATACCTTCTCATGTCGATATTGAAAGGAAATTAACAATGCTGATATCTCAGCAAAGAAAGGTACTCAAATTAAACCAGTGAGAACCAAAGACATAAATTTAAGACTAAGCTAATGGAAGAGTTCAAAAACAATTCTACAAGCAAAAAAATGGAGGATGGATCTTGAAAATAAAAATGTAATTTCGCACGAACAAAAGTTGTTGCTCTATTCCGATTAATTATCGGGCATGATTGTTCAGCTGCACATCTTCATAGAGTAAACATTTACATCCCACTCCATTGCAGCCTGTGCAACCTACCAGACGCTATCATGAACGGAGAACACTTGTTTCAGTGTCGAGCAATAACCAAAATACAAGGAGATTTACCAACAC
Organism: Timema poppense; assembly: GCA_902141375.1. Classification (NCBI taxonomy): domain Eukaryota; kingdom Metazoa; phylum Arthropoda; class Insecta; order Phasmatodea; family Timematidae; genus Timema; species Timema poppense. The sequence continues at coordinate 16,734 of CABFOV010009261.1, forward strand.
AGCTAACTAAATACTATTGGGATGGGATAAATCCAACGTATTAGCAAACAAAAACAAACAGAAATAATAAATAACGATAACATTCATACATTCTGTTTAAGTTGATGGTCTGGTTGTTAAGTCTTTCATATAAATATGTCGGGGCTGAACCAACAATACGCAGTATTAGAGCTCTTAAACAAATTACAATTAAAATCTCGAATGCTATTTCTCTAATATTCTAAAGGGTTCGAAGATCACATTACAAATTATTCTTTACAAACACAATAGCTTTTAAGAGCGTACATCGCATGCACATCAACTCTGTGATAAAGTCGGCTCGAAATTGCTAATATACACGATCACTATTGCACGTGGATCGTTTCTGATTACACATTAATGGAGATAAAAGAGTTAATAGAAGTTACTAATACTGAACATCGTTGAATTATTAAATTATATTTGGATAAAGAACTGCGTTGAAAAGGCCATTTTTTGACCATTTTAGAATAGCCTCACGGGTAAACATTCTGTCATAATAGAGACATAGTGTGGTTATTAAAAAGAAACTTTGATTAACGGCTCAATAAAAGAGGTTAAGGAAAAAAATTATATCTACGAGAAAATTGTCAAGTACTCGCCTGTAAAGAGTATGAAAAAACACACCAAAGACAAGCCATCCCAATTCCCCGAAACAATTTTTAGACAAGGTGAGAGGAAAGACGACATAAGAAAACATTTTAATAAAAAGTCGGTGACCTGGTGGTCTAGGGGTAAGGTGTCAGACTTCTGTGCTAGCGGCCGGGGTTCAATCCTCGGTCCCGGCAAAGATTTATCTGATTAACAAACTCTTCCTTCACCTCTGACAAGACATCTTGTGAATGTGGGGAATGCCAGGCCTCCACCGTGGTTCGGATTCCACGTTAAACTGTAGGTACTTCATTTCATTTCACAATCACCCTACCATTACACATTAGCCTAAGTGCGTATATCCCGAACGGGTAGTAAGACGCGGTGCTAATAATAATAATAATAATAATAATAATAATAATTTAATAAAAACATTAATAAAAAATGGAAACCTAAATACATTAGGCTGAATTAGAACTATCAACATTCCTTCCTCTCACCAGAAAACCTCACTAGATGGGACTGACGCCTTTATCATCGTGCTCACTGATGCTGGTATCTATCCGTACTGTTTATAATATTTATACCCATTAATAACTCTCGGGTACAGACCTATTTTCAAGGGAATAGGCTTATCTGATAGCTAGAAAAGTCAATCGATCTGCTTTAACTTATTCATGCGTCAAGTCAAATAGCCGGCGGCTATCACTGTTGATATATATCAATACCTATTAAATAACAATAAAAATATAGTAAAATTATATAAATGTTGAGCCCAAAAAACTCTGTATTTTCTAAAAGTTTATTCCTGTGAAAAGTGGACAGTAGATTGGTTGCAACACAGAACCGTTGTGTGTTTGTTTGCAGTTGCTACGATACGTCATTTTGTTGAAACTATTAACATTTATATACATTTAATTTGTTATGTTATTTTTGTAAAACTGTTTCAGATTTATTTTAATTTTTAGTACTATAAGATTATGTTATACAGAGTGTTACAGTAAGAACACGGTAAGAACAGTTTAGAACATATTAACTTAATTTTCTTGGTCGTTAACTGTGATAAACCTTTTCTATATTATTACTATTATTTTATCGATGTATATTTTGCACCGAGTTTTAATACCTTTTCGAACTCTTCGCATTTAAATACACAAACGAGGTAGACTTAATAAAGGTATAATTCAATGGAAATGTATCCATTCACATATTCGTGGAGAAATAAGGATACGCACGATGTATGTCGAGAGAGAAAAAACATTTACATTACACCCATCAGGGATTCGAAACTTGACCTACCCGTCATTGTAAAAATTGATTAGATTAGCTTTACTTATAGTTTGGGCTCTCACCGATAGCGGTTTTTATCGCTATTAATAATACAGTTCGATTTTAATAGGAAGGGCACTTTAGAAAACACAAAACAACCTTTTTATTTCTGTCAACATTAATAACATTTTACAATATAAAAAGTGTCAGCCGCTGATCACATGACTTGACTTATGAATATATTAAATAGCTTTTAACAACTTTTGTTCTCACCATGTTCATGACCAAAGCTCTTCATTGGCTCCAAATCTTGAGGACGTATCGGAAGATGTCTTCCAAAAGGTCGGGCCTGGTCGTTTCTGTACCTGAGGCGAGAAGGTTTGTTAAAAAGATCTTCAAAAAGGTTGGTGTGGCAAGGGAAAACTCTGCAACCATGGCCGAGGTCTTGGTAGCTGCGGACATCAGAGGAGAATGGGGCAATGGTCTCAACAGAATAGGTACGGTAACGTTCACGGAAACTATATGAACTTTTAGACCAAGCGTAGTGAGGTCCTGTCTTAACTTGATCATTTGGCACTTCATCCGTCCGGATGTTTGCTCCGTGATGACTGCCAAATCCGTGGACCAATTTTAACTAAATTTGTAAGGAACATTCTTTGAAACTAGGCCTACCAATTTATGTGAAACACTATAGTTTTTCAAACTGGTTATTCTTTTTAAGATGGTGGCTGCTTAAGAGGCGTTTTGTTTAATATAGAATTTCAAGCCATTAGAATTAGGTCTATTGTTCACAGAAATACTAGTAAGACTGTAGTAACGATAATAACATGGAGGTAGAGAGGTATACTGTCCACAGAACTACTAGTAAGACTGTAGTAACGATAATAACAAGGAAAGAATGAGGTCTATTGCTCAAAGAAATACTAGTAAGATTGTAGTAACGATAAGAACATGGAGGGAGCGAGGTCTACTGTTCACAGAACTACTAGTAAGACTGTAGTAACGATAATAACATGGAGGGAGGTCTACTGTTCACAGAACTACTAGTAAGACTGTAGTAACGATAATAACATGGAGGGAGGTCTACTGTTCACAGAACTACTAGTAAGACTGTAGTAACGATAATAACAAGGAAAGAATGAGGTCTATTGCTCAAAGAAATACTAGTAAGACTGTAGTAACGATAAGAACATGGAGGGAGCGAGGTCTACTGTTCACAGAACTACTAGTAAGACTGTAGTAACGATAATACTCGTAACATGGAGTGAGTGAGGTCTACTGTCCACAGAACTACTTATAAGACTGTAGTAGCTATAATAACATGGAGAGAGTGAGGTCTACTGCTCACAGAACTACTAATAAGACTGTAGTAGCTATAATAGCATGGAGGGAGCGAGGTCTACTGTCCACAGATCTACCAGTAAGACTGTAGTGAAGACAAGAACATGGAGCGAGGTCAACTGTTCACAGAACTACTAGTAAGACTGTAGTAACGATAAGAA